>BMAT01000311.1:0-15486 GCA_019649035.1 Elysia marginata
TTTATCCAATTATATATATAGATATAAGGTAGACATAGGCCCATAAACATTAGTTTATAATTATTTGAATTGAACAATGAACGCAATTTCCATTGTGCGTGTAGGCCTATAATACTGCCTAAGTAGATCTAGTTGGAATATGAAAATAAATAAATTGCAGACACTACGAGATAGCTTACAAGTTCAATTTAGTCTTGGAAAAATGAATGGAAGTTTTTCGAGCAATAACACACGATATGACATTGGTTCGGTTCTATCGCCGAATATAACTAGTTCTAGATCTAGATTCTAGATCTAGGCAGGAGCTTCAAGTGATTGAATGCGCACATTAAAAAACTGGATATGCGACTTATTTCCACAGTTATGAGATAGGCTACAAACTTGAATGTGTTAGATTAATAAATTTACTAGTTTTCTATTTAAATAGCAAAGCGCATTAATGAAGAAATTAAAATATTCATGTTGTTAATAGGAAAGTAACAGGCTGGGGCGCGCTTTCCAATGAATTTAACTTTATGTTTCTTTTGTCTCCTAAGTGCCTTCACCTCCGCTTCCCGGATCAAAGTCACGCAGGCAGGGAGTTCTACCTCGCTATCTGAGCCTGCGCAGTGAAGTCACACAAAGCTGTGATCGCTAACATAGCGTTAGCCCATCCAGCTAACTATAGAATATCACTGGTTGTTACTGATAACGGTAACGCATAGATCTGAAGCCTACTGTCTTGAGTGTCTTCTATGTATTCCTCCTTAAGCGTTTTTATCGATCGATGCAGTGTCGCCGACACAGTCATAGTGGGCAGGGGAAGAGGATACAAAAAATTGTAGGTCTAGATTAGAGGTCTACAAGTAGAGGGGTAATGAATGAAAGTCCGTTACCCGCTGCACGGTGAATTTCTTGGAAATGGCAAGGACCGTAACCTAGGTCTAGACCGTAACGCATCTCAAAGTTTACGCGTCTTGTTTTACACAAAGTTTTCTGCATTTTGTCCTACACGGATCAAGAGCCACTTTACCACGAAAGAAGACGAAAGTATCTGGGCCAGCGCCCCGAAAAAAGGGCACGAAATTTGATGCATTTTCCACGAAATGCTGAGATTTGATAAAATGTAGATCTACATGTAGAGCTTGTAGGCTACTTCATGCGAGTACCGTATTAATGAACTCAAATAACCAACCATATCAATATTGGTCTACTAACGGAGATCCGCTCATATACAAGAGATCTAGATCTAGATCTATTTATATTGTACTGCTGTGAGTGTGTTTTTTTTTTGTGTGTGTGTGGGGGGGGGGGGTTGATAGACAGATAGATGGAGAAAAAGAGAGATAGAGAGAGAGAGAGAAATAAAGTAAGAGAGAGAGAGGGACATTGAAATATTTGAATTCATGATAAATGTAGGCCTACGTAGTTTTAGGCTTCAATATCACTCACTCTACTATAATATGACTGAGTTAATAAACTACAGTGGAATCCTGATAAAGTCAACACCTCCAGACTGAAAAAATGTGTTCACTTTAAGCAAGAGTTCACTTTAACCTTTACAAAGATATACAAAACAGGACTGCAAAACAGAGTTGACTTTAAGCAAGAGTTACCCTTTTTAAAAAGGTGTTGACTTTGACAACAACCCATCATCATCAACATGAATGGCAAAGTCATCATAATAATAATCACCACCATCATCATTATCATAACCAATGGAAACCTCAGCAGCCACACAAACAGAGAAGAAAAAGACAAAAACTGCCACAGGCAGTAAAAAATTGTGGAATCTGGAGTGGCTAAGGTGGACCACATCTAAAAACATTTTCTTCAAGAGTCTTCTGTTCCACATGCAGAGAACAGTCACTGTCACTGTATCAGCAAAGCAGCAATATTTGGGGACAGAGATAATTAAAAATAAAGAAAGATATTTCAGTGGCACATGTATGTGAAAACAGAGGCAAGTAAGAAAAATGTCTTGATGAGAGGGGTTGGCATTATAAACAGCCTTTGAGAAGATGGATCAGGCAGAGATGCAGAGATTAAAGAAGAATGTTATTATTGTTAGTCTTTTGTTAAATGTGATTTAACTGGGATTTACTTATTCCAATTTTCTATTTATGATTACTCTTCTTTACAATTATTTTTAAATAAACAAAGACTCGCTCTATACTTTTGACAAAATTTGTATAGAACAAACAACAAACAGAGTTGTTATTAATACAAACGTTGTGGTTTACTAAATTATTACTAATTTTAATCAACAAAATGATCACCTAAGTACACTATTGCCTTGGTGCCCAAGCAAATTGCCTCGGTGCCCTCTGATTTTCAGGCCTCACCGAGGCAATTTTTGCTTGCCCTTCTGAACATCTAATTCAAGCCCAGGAAGGTAACCCGACCGCCGCATTTTGCAGAAAACTTCCTGTGCCTTTTTCAAGCAGGATAGCAATCTCCCGTCTCTCTGGTGTGTGTCTTATTGAGTCTCCTCCCTAACAACCAAATGCCCAACTTACCCTAAGTGAGCATAGTTCCATGGGTCACTGAAAGTGTAGCCACTAATCTAAATCCTAGTCACTAGCCCATAAGTCCTTATAATTCCTCTTAACAAAAACCATCATTTATCTTCAGGCAAAAGATACTAATGTTCACTCTGAACATGAACAAGTATTAACTTGAAGACACCCTAAACTTATCCCCTACGGGTCATAAGGTGAATTTTTTTTCTTTCGTCAAAATTTTCAGCTTATATCATCTGTGGTAACTCATGACTGGGCTCATATTGTGGAAAATTGTGACCTGGACAACTGGAAGGAAGCCCTGGCTGTAGTGTTAACCTACGCCTTGCCTGAGGAATTTTCTGCTCTTTGTGGTGAGTATTAGCCTGACTGTAATAGGTGTGTGTACATGTGCATTATGAATATTTTTCAAGTATTTTAGGGTTTGTATTTGTCGTAGTTTTCTTTTTCTTTTCCGTAAAGTAATTAAAATAAACCCCAAAAATTGTTGGTTTTTTAACCTTTTGTCAGATGTTTGTAAAACCTCAGATTGTAATTTGTATATGATGTATATGGGGGAGAGCAGGTTACACCTGATACAAAGCCTTTGTATGTCTTTAGACAATACATTTTTAAACGAGTTTACATTAGGTTTATGGAATGATTAGGCATGACTAAAATTTGTGATTGTCACAGAAACCAGTTATGTTGAGCTTCTTTATCTTAACCCACTCAGTTATGCTAAGTGCCAGCTGTTGGAATGGATTTTAACTCAATCCCCCTTAGGCCCACCCAGCCCAGTTAAAGCCCTATCCCTAAGAGAAGGGGGGTAAATCGTTCATATAGGACGCAGCTAGATCTAGGTCTAGAAATCTGTGCAAAATCGTACTAAAAAAATGTTAACTTTAACGGACCTATTTCGGCTTATTTATGGACCAAAAGTGAAATGAAAATAACCTAAATAATGTTTGAGATCTACTTCAAAAGAAAAAGAGAAGGTAACATTGTCCATATCTTGGGCAAGCAGATCTAGACCTAGAATCTAGGTCTAAAAATGTGTGCGAAATCAAGCTGAAAAACTGTAAACTTCAACAGACCCGCTTCAGCTTGTTTGTCGACCAAAAGTAAAATATTAATATCCTAAATAATGCTTAAGATCTCTAAAAGAAGTAGAGGTTTACTCGAGATTTCGGCGAAATTTCCAGGGTTACTAAGCTACCAAAAGTACACAGCGAAAGCAATGGCGATCGGCCTATTTAGGTACACAATAGTGTGGTCCAATCGGGCGATGGCGGGCGCTATAGGTGGTATTGTGTTAAAAAATAGTTTTATAATAATATAATAATAATAATAATACTTTATTCATCTTTGAAAAGAAATTGGATTTACAGACGTGATAAAATCTGGTACATGAAAGAAAAGAAAAATGGTTTTTACAAGTATAAATGATGAATGCATTCGTCCTTTCCACCCTTCCACCCTTCCTTTTGCTGTTCTGACAATATTTTTCGCTTTTAAAGTTTTATGCTCTCATTACCCACCATAGGAATTTTGATCCAACCGGATTGATGGATATAAGGGTTATCTAAGGGCTTATATAACTGCTCACTTTTAGCAAAAATACAGTTCTGGTTATATTTGCGTATAGACACTTTTATTGTTTTATTTTGTGTGAAATGGTGGTAAAGTTGTCAGCATTCATGAATAAATAAGGAAATAAAAACAAAACTTTTGCAAGATTGTCTGCCGCGATTTTTAAAATACTTTATGTACCTCTTTGATTACATTGATTCAAGAATGAGAGCCATTCAATGCTATATAGAACCTGTTCTTATGTATGAATGTGAGGCATGGACAATCTCAAAACCAATTCAAGCTAAACTAGAAGCTACAAGATAGTTGTTTCTTAGAAGAATGCTCGGAATCCCATGGACTCCAAAGATATCAAATGATACAGTCTTAAAAGAAGCTAACAAGGAAAAACGAAAACGCCAGGCCTCTTTCTTGGCCACATGATGAGAAGAGAAAAACTCAAACATCTCATACAACTCGAAAGATTGATGGGAAAATAAACAGTTAAACAAAGAGAGAAAATGTTGAATAGGCAAATACTATGGCTTGGGAAAGGACGGGTGACTGAGAGATTGACAGCAACAAGGGATTGAGAATTATGGAGAGACAGTTCCCTGCGGTATAAAGGAGGGAACCTGATTATTTGATTACGTAACATGTCTGCTATGGTCCTTTTTACTTTCCATCACAAAAAAGATATAAATGATAACCATAAATCAACAATTATTATTATTATTAGTTAACTCCTTGTACAAGACTTTATATGGTTAGTGCATTTTACTTGAAATTACATATATGTCTCACAAATGAGTGAGAAATCGGAAATTCCTTTTTTTAAATACTTTTCAAAGACCTCTGGATTCTTCCTCTTCTTCTATATTTTAGATGAGCAATGAAATATCTTTCCACAAAATATTGATAATTTTATAAAATTTTGAAAGTTTGGAAGCTTAAAAAATGTCTAGTTCAAAACAGAAACGCCTTTAAATATGAAAATTGCAACCCTGACTCATTCATCCTGGGTGCGAGACATGTGTCAAGTTTTCTTTTTTGTTACTATACAGGTATTTGGAATAAAATCAAAATGAATTTTGCATATGTTGTCTAAAACTAGTTGTTTTGATACACTGAAAACAAATTTAGCCTGTTTGTTCAAACTGGTTTTTTACCTTCTTAGCAACTATCAAGACAACTGAGGGACTAAATGAACTAATGCAGAACGTGAAGAAATTTAGCCAGAATAAAAATCTCCTCCTGAATGCCAAGAAAACAAAGGTAATGGATTCAGACAAAAGCCCTACTTCAAGTATTTTAATAGACAATGAGGCACTGGAAAATGTCACTCACTTTAACTATCTAGGAGCAAACATTGAGGCTGATGGAAAGATAACTCCAGACATAAGAAAGAGATTGGCTATTGCAACCTCTAAACTAAAATCTATGATGAACATCTGGAAAAGCCAATCGACTCCTCTTAAAATGAGAATTTTGAAATCCTGCATCTTCCCAGTGGCTACATACGGATGCAAAACTTGGACGCTAACAAAAAAAGATGTGGAAAAAATAGATGCATTTGAAATGAAATGCTACAGAAAAATACTTAGAATTCCATGGACTGCAAGGAGACCAAATCAAAGTATCCTACAAGAGCTCAGCATGAAAGAACGCCAGCTCCTTAAAAATATAAAGCAACTAAAATTGAAATATTTTGGACACGTCGTCAGACACAACAACCTCGAAAAATTTTGTTTAGAAGGAGCTGTGGAGGGCAGGAGAGGCAGAGGCAGACCAAGAAGGAGATGGACTCAAGACATTTCTGACTGGCTTGGCTTTTCTGTAAGGGAAGCCAGTATACTTGCGCAAGACAGAGACGGTTTCCGCTCAGCTGTGTGGGAGGCTACGTCCTACAAGGATCCGCCATGAAGAAAAAGCAACTATCAGTTTCTACTGTTTTTCATTTTATTCCTATTTTTAGTTACTTTTTGATCACTCAATATGTATTCTACTATCATCTTTGAAAATTTTGTAGCATATCACTAAAATCTCCATTCTTTAAAAAATGCATGTCGGGCACCCAGGGTGAATGATTTGGATGTCAATATTTCCAACTTCAAAGGCTTTGCTGTTTTAAGAAAGACATTTCAGTAAGCTTAAAAACCTCAAAAGTTTCTTAGAATTATCAATATTTGAAGTAAAGGTAGTGAAACTTTAGTTGTTATAAAGACAAAGAAGGTTAAATAGACTTTTCAAGGGCATTTTCTCCAAAACGAATTTCCACCTTTCAACTCATTTGCTCTGAACAGGAAACATATAACAATCATAATTATGTGAGTTTAAAAAAATTTGATTGTTACACTTCTCTTACTAAACTTTAGGGCCTGCAAGAAATAAAGTTCTTAAATATAAAGCTGTAACAAAAGAGTTAATCTAGATCTAGACTGGTCAGTGAACCCACAAGATTGTTTCCTGTTATTCTCAGCAGTGCTGCCATAGCTCTCCGAAACAGAAAAGCTATCAGTCTACCTCCTCTGAAACCTGAAGTGGATACATTAAAAGATGTGATGATAGCATACAAAGCACACAAAGCCATTCTAGCTTGCATGCAGGGTTTACTTATGAGAAAAAAAATACAATGGTCGTAAGGAAAAGCTTTCATTGATGGCTGATATCGATTATTAGTCATCATAAAAACATTGTGGAGACAGGCTTTGAGTGGGTTAAGATTTTTCTTTCACCTGAAGATAACTTTACCATTATTTTACTTTTCATGGGCTCTGCTGTAATTGTTTCTGTTAATGTTAATACTGTCACTATACATATATGTACGTTGTCGCTGTTATCTTAAAATGTATTTAACATTTAAAATATACAGTTGTGATATAAGTACTTTTTTTAGTATAATTATTATACTAATAGTATGGAAATGTTGTATTGACGTTATTATTGTGTACCAAAGTTACTATTGCGGCAAATGTTGATGTTCCCGCGGCCCCTGTCCTCTTTCTGGCCCATTGTATTGTCTTTCTTTGTGTTTGTTTAATAAAAAAAAATTTTTTTTTCAATTTTCTTTTGTACCTTTTTGTCCACAGATACATTGGCCACTAGATTAGAAAGTGAGCAAAATGGAGCACTGTCTCTGAATGCCAGTCTTTGTTATGTTTGCTCTGGTAATGTTGAAAAACTTGTGGAGAATTGGATAAAAAACACTGAAGACGCAACACAGCCACTGGCTCTTCAGGTATTTCAAGTTCAACTTTAGCCTGTGAAAAATTTGTAATTAGGACCACTTCAAAGCACTTTAAGATTCCTAATGTAACTGGAGTTTGTAAAATTGCTTCTTCTTAAGTAGAGATCTGTTATAACTATAAATATATGCTTTACTTTTGGTTTATTTTCAGGACCTTGTTGAGAAAGTTATGGTTTTAAGGAAAGCAGTAGAAGTGTCGAGAGGGACTGCACCTGCTGTATCTGGTGGGGCTCTTGCAGAAAAACTTTCTCAGTATGCAGGGCTTCTTGCCGCTCAAGGAAGTCTGTCAACTGCTCTTACCTACCTCAATAATTCTTCAGATGTAAGTTGTGTTTTTTCTTTTTGACATTCATATTACATTTGTTAGTTTTTTGGGTTTTTTTTTCTCAGAGGTCACACTTTTCAGGCAATTTTTGAATTTTCACCAATGGCACGGGCTCTGTAAAAAATTGTCAAGGTTCAGGTAAACCTTGGTTAACTGGCAGAAATAAGCCTAAATTATTGTCTGAAGAGAATAATGGAAAGAGAAAATGGAGAACACATTCATCTGTATCCGCCGATTTATATTTAATGGAACTATAGATCATCAAGGTTTGTAATACATGTATTTTTAATACAAGACCTACACACTTAACTTTGCTCTCACATTGGAGAGTATTTTAAGCTTTAGATCTAATTTTTTTTCATTTATCCCTTTTGGGATCTTTGGCTTCGTTACTCAGGGTAACCCTGTCGTGGTTCCCCAACAGGCCAGTAAATTTGAAAGCCACTTTTAACCCATATGCAGGGTGTTGTAGGTGCATATCACAATTTTAAGAGTTGCCTGTAGCTGGGTATCCATTTTACGGTGGGTGGACAGGGGAAAGTTAGGGTAAATAGCTTTCATAAGGCAATTACAACATGCCACGGTCGGGAATCGAACCCCAGACCTCCAGATCTGGAGTCCGACATGCTAACTACTCTGCTACGCTGCCCCTAGATTATCAGATATAGATCTTCAAAACTGCTAGTACTAAGAAAACAACTTTTTTTTATAATTTAGAAGTCTTTTGACAGGTAAGTGATGAACATTTTGAAAGTGAAAAGAGAAACTTGAGAAAGCAAGTGGCTCGTATTGACAAAAAAAAAGTTCAGGCAATTTTGTCATGCCAAGTTGGCATCTTTGCTTTCTGCCTCACTGTTGTATCAAATTTTTTTAACCATCATATTATCGCTCTATGCCCAAAGTCTGCTTGGATAAACTTAGCTTATGTAAAAAAAAAAAGAGAAAATTAGAACTAGTTAATTTCATCTTTTAGATTTGTCGTATGAGCCTTGGTGCCTTCTTCATCAAATTTATAACTTTCACAAAACTATTACCTTTTTTATGCATTATTTTACACAAGTCATTGTTTTTTTAAAAATTAAATTATGAAAGTTTTTCAAAGTCTATTTTTTTTCTTTTCCTAAATTTTTACAATGTATCTCTTTCAGCACACTCTGGCACTGTTGCAAGATCGTCTGCGCCGAGCCATTGACCCTACTTCAGCCAGAGGGGTAGCTGCACCTTTTGGCATTGTAAATATACTACCTGAAGGTGCCCCTCAACCACAGCAACATGCTGCAGCAACCAACAGTCGACCAGGCATGAGAAGCTCAGCTCCCGCTAAAACAGTGACTCCAGGCAGCTACCAAAGCATGTCTGGAGGAGGAAGCTTGCAGACAACACCCACATATGCAGCAAATTATTACAGCCCAGGTAAATTTACCCTTATTCCAATCATTAATCATGAAGCTTAAAACATGGGTGGTTATGGGCCTCAATTTTTCTTTTGTTTTGGTCTTTTTGTCTTTTTCTGATATTTAGAGTACAATTGAAATTGAGCTGATCTTATAATTACAAGGCTTATAATATAAAATACAAGAATTTTATTTTTTATGACAATGACCATTCACACTTTTTACTTGATAATGTTACAGGGATACCCTTTTTCCGTTTTTTCCGGATCCTCTGGTTTTTTCTTATTGTCCGTTTTTTCGGTTGAGAAACCCAGATAAAAATTATAAATAACCAGAAAAAAATTGCGATCCGGTCTCAGTGCCTAACTTTGTGACGGAAATATTTCCGGTTGTGCCGCCCGGAAGCAGCCAATGCAGGCTTTTGTTTACATATCACTCTCAGACCCGCTTCTTTTATCGCCACAGTTCATTAGCCTTACCGGTATCTGTGTATACGATCGGGCGAACTTGACCCCTGAACTTGCGAGAGTTCAAGTCAACATTCTCTAATCTGACCAATGAAAGAGTGGTATCACTTCAGCACACCTCCATCTCATAACCGGCGTCCTTCATCGATCTGCTCAAGTGGGGCGCCGATTCCCTAGACCTAGAGTCAGGATTTGCTGATCGCATTTCACTGTTAAGAATTTTTCTTGTGTTTAAAATGCCGCTTTTCATAAACTAAGGCACCAATTTACATTTATATTCTACAAGTTTACGTATTAATAAAGTGCCCCTAGGACTAGGAGGAGTGAACGGAAACAAAACAGTGGACTTCAACTTTACTAATTTGTATAGATCTCATCTTCTATGAACCGCACGATGTTTAAAAAACATGTGAAATTAAAGATTGGCATTTCATTGTATTGTCTTCCAAGCGATTCGACAGTGATTTATTATACATGTAGCTAGCTAACTGTTATCAAAGAGTTTGGAACCGCTATTCAATACTCTTTGCTAACAGCCGGAGAATGTATATACCGCGAAAACGCTGCCAACGAGGTTGTCTGGTCACGCTAGACCTAGATCTAGTCTAGATTATTGATTTATTCTGTGGTTAGATTGAAGAGTTAACCTGAACCGCATCCTGTTTAAATTAAATGACGCTAGGTCTAGATCTAGTGAACGTTGCATTTTCCAGTGATACTGATATAGATCTAATCTAGATTTAGATAAACCTATCAGATTAGAATAGTCTACCATGGCCCACATCAAAACAAAAGGGTAGTAGATAATGCCAGAAAGAAAGCTTTCAAGTGCCATCAAGTGAAGAGAGCAAAAGCTGCTCACATCAGCCAGCCTCCATCTAAAAACAATTTAAGTGCTAAACAAGGGGTTTTTTTACCCTTTAAAATTGCAAACTAGCATTGTGACCCTGGGTGACTCTCTTGTGGTAACTCAACACCCATTATAATATTACATGAGTCACCTGTCGAAATTGGAGGGGGGTTACGCGACTGGGGATGCTTTGGGTTGTAATTTGGTAAAATGCAATTTTGAATTTCTTAAGTTCACTGGGATGTCCTTTTCCAGATTGTAACCTGGAACCAGGTTACTCTGGCTCCTTCGTTTTGGGTTGAACACTATATTATATATACCGTATGCAGGGATGCAAGTTTTCCGATTTTTGCAGGAATTCCGATTTTTTTAGCAGTTTTCTTTAACTAAAAAAGCAGAAAAACTTGAAAGAATTATGACTTAAATGTTAAAGAAAACATTCAAAATTAGGAGTCGTAGAATGTCAAACACTTCTTTTTAATTATATAGCTGTGTAGGCACTCGTACAGAGTTTTATCTCTTTCAATTGGTCCATCAAAAGTTCTAGTTCTATAAGGGCACCTACAGAGTGTAGAATTTTCCTGCTTTTTGAGCATAAGCCGCTTGCATTCCTGCGTATGTGGTGTAATCAGTCTTAGTTGATGTATGAAGACCTAAAAGCAGGCGAAAAAAGTTCAGGTTTTTTCTTTATGTCTTGAGGGCATCCCTGATGTTAACCCATAAAAGTTATAACTTGCCTTTCCTCACTAACCTCTGCTGTCTAATCCTGAACAGGTGTGAGCAGTAAGTACCCATCTTACCTGCAGAATCCTTCAATTCCAACGTATGACAGTTCTGGTTACCCTTCCCAAAACTACACTCAGCCAAACTATAGTCAATCACAGCTGCACAATAATCAACCAGGTATCCACAGGTAAGATAAGCGCTACAATTGCCATAAAATTTACTTGTAAAATAGATATTGTAAGTTTAACACAAAACTTTGCTCAGAGTAGAAAGGAAGAAGTTTTCTAATAATATATTATTATTATTATTATTATTGTTGTGGCGTCGTGGTGTAGTGGTAGACGCTCGGCTTTCGGATCGAGAGGTCCGGGATTCGAGTCCTGCTTTCGGCAGGTCGACGTTTAGTCCTTGAGAAAGGCTATTTACACACATTTCTTCGCCTCACCATGCGTTAAACGAGTACCCGACTATAGGCAATGAACGATCTTTTCAGAATGCTAGAGTGATGCGCTTAACTAGCTGCTCCTCTGTGGGTTCTGAAGGTACTTTGGTTGGGAATGGCCTGTCGGGGAACCCATGTAAAGCGCTTAGAGCACATTAGTGGATAAGCGCTATATAAAAACGCTCTCTTTCTTTTCTATATATCAGTGCTTCCATTCTTCTGCATTTATGCGGAAATAATCCTCAGTTTTTACCGTCCTCAAAGAAATCTGCACTTGACTTGTTTCTGTCTCACCAATTTTCCGCATTCAAAAAAAAAAAAAGAAAGAAAATCCGCGACTGATTGTGTTAGTTCAACTCTACTACTCTAGGAAGTATATATTATATAGGGTCCCCACCAGGTCGGTAAATCTTGAATAAGTCGAAAATTTGTTATGGGTCTGGAAAAAGTCAAGAAAAACAAAATGTCTAAAAGTTTCATGTTAGCTATATCAGGGTGGGAAGTTTACTGTGGAAATCCGCTGCAGGGTTAGTTTTGGGTTTGGATCCGTGATGGTTTGGTTTGCACCCACTGATTTTGTGCGAGAATCAAGGTCAAACTCTGCTCGAAACGGCCGTGAGAATCACAACAGAAGCCACCAATCTGCATCCAAGGGTGCCTTTTTTATTGTTTTATTGTTGATGATTTTAAAGGGGTTATCTCAAAAGGTGTATGCGTATGATTGTTCAGCAATATGCATGTAACCTTGAACTGAACAATGTCATTTGCCTATCTTTTGCCAACACTGTACCTCTCTCCGCATGATAAAACTTTCTGTAAAACTTTCCCCTAGGCGGAGTTAGCCCATTACTATCGAGTTTCAAAAACTACTGTTACTGAAACTTTATATTACAATTGTCCTGTGAAGGGACATGATTTGTTGGCAGGTATGAAGGATTGCGGAACGAAAGCAATGTTTATGGAACCCCTGGTTTTGCACCTTGCATTCCCAGGCTTTTTTATTCTTCCTTTCCATCCCGCCATATCTATTCAAATACATTTTCATTCATCACTGGAAAAAAAAAAACACTGGGAGACCTGTGATGCAATAATGCACAGTTAGATGTAGCTCTTGGTGAGATGTTTCTGATTGGATTTTAGATTTTAATTTGTTAGGCCTAGATCAAGATCTAGTCTAAATCTAGATCTATATCTAGAGTCTAAATCTAGATCTATATCTAGAATTTTTTGTGAGCAAGGAGTGGTGGAAAATCAAATAATCTAGATTTAGAGTCAGACAAAGTTTATGTTATACCATTTTTTAAAGTATTATCTACGTATGATTTTTATACTGTACATATATATTCTTATGCCTCAGATTTCTAGTTATACATATATATATACGTCATGATTTAAAAAAGGAAAGCAAGTAAAGAATCACTGTTATATATCACTGTTATATATATTATATATATATAACAGTGATTCTTTACTTGCTTTCCTTTTTTAAATCATGATGTTTTTTCTTTTTGAACGGAGCCTGTCATTTTTAATTTCCCCATGCGGGATTAATAAAGAATTCTGTATTCTGTATCTAGGAAACCTACACTTAGCAATCTAGATCTAGAAATTTTTTAATCATGCCGAATTTGAGCTGTGTTAATTTTTTAAGAGTTCTGGGTAAAATACCCTTTGTTTTCGCTGTGGCTAGAAGGTTAAATCTAATAACAACAAGGCTTACTGCACCCTGTGTAAGAAGCCTCTGTTTGTAAGGAACCTGAAGAGGAGGAGGCCTCCTTAAAATTGTTGTGAAGGAAGAAGGGCAAATTGTTGTTTATGTATAGTGTGTAGAGAGGACTATGAAAGGATAGGTCCTGTGTATTATAGTTGTCCATATAGTGCAGATGTCAAGACAGTAAGATTTAGGTCTAGATTAATAAGAAATAAGAGGAAACAAAATTGAATGCAGTGATGGCAAGGAATACAGAGGTGAGACACCATTTTAAATCCAAGTAAGCAACATATATCATAATTGTCAATGTCGACTAAAATTTGTACTGGTGTATTCATTAAATAAATTTCACTTTTTATCATTGATAATAATTGGTAATTCTTAATGCGCTGCTGCCTTTTTTCCCTGCTAATTGGGGTCTTGAAAATATTTTCAAGGATTTGGCGGGGACCCTGTATTTCTTTTAATTGATGTCATTGATACTTATGAAAACATCATTTACAATGGTCAAAAAGTTAAGACTCACAGCTTTTAGGACAAAGGCAAAGGAAAGTGTTAAAAATGAATTGTTTCATTCTTGTAGAATTTAAATAGGCAAATACTCCTTTTAAAATTGAGACCAAACGTTGTCAAAATGCAATAAAAAGGGCCTTTTGGTAGTAAAATTTAAAATATCCTCAGTTTTCATCATTTACCAGTGGAGGCACTGATATATGGTGGAAAAATTGCATACATGTTTTTTAATCCAGATTAGTGGGATATTGCTATTTATACATTTTTTATACATATATTGGGGAAAAAAATAATTTACACAGCTCTCAAAATGTTAGGTTATAATGCAATAAAGGATCGATCATATGGTCTTAAAGGGTTAAAGACTTGTTTGGGTGTTCAATATTGATAGTTGTTATCTGTAATACTGTTGTAGATATCATTAGCACACAAAAATATTGATGACAAAGCCTTTAGACCTAATTCAAATAATATGTGTCTAAATGCATAGACTAAATCTAGATCATGAATCAAGCTTTCCTTTTCTAAGGCTAGTCTAGATGTAGATTTAGTTCTTATTTAGTCTAGAATAATAGAAATTAAAACTAGATCTGGGTTCTACTAAAGTGAACGTAACAAAAAGAATACTGACCTAAATGTGTGATAAAACTACTTTTAAATATGTGTCTTCATCAATTCAAACTTTCAACATTTATCTCAGTTGGACTGGTTGCAAGATACTTGTCAATGGGCGGCAATTTGGCCAAAGTTACTTTCTGTAGTTTTGAGAAATTTGCAAAATATGCAAGTTACTTTTATTGAAATTATGTCTGTCATGCTAAAAGATTGTTTTGTGTACGCTCATGAACAAGCATATTTTCATTACTTTAATATCAAATGATGATCGAGAAGTATGTGCAGAATCAGTCTATGACATAGTTCATATATAGCCTATGTATGATATGAGCTACTTGGGCAACCTCTTTGTGATGTTTCTTTAAGTCCTTCTTTTAGTGCTCTTTGCTTTTTTTTTTTCAATTCAAAAATATAATTTTTGAGTGGCAAAATCTTCCTCCAGTCCTCCCCAGTACCAGCCTGCCCCAGCCCCTCAGCCTAACATGTTCAACCCTATGAACCCAGGCGTCACTCCAGGCCCCTACGTGCCCCCACCACCAGTGCCAACAACACAGCCTGCCATGTTCTCTTATCAGGACAAGGCAGCAGAAACAGCTTGGAATGATCCTCCCATTGTGCAGGAAAAGCAAAAGCCTATTGTCAATGTTAGTACAAAGTAGTCTCACGTTACCTTCCAAATGGCTACTTTGTCATTACCTGCTTATTCTTTGTGGGATGTTTGGTGCTTTTTGTTAACTGAAAGTATCTTTCTGTCTTTAACGTATTGTAGTTATAATTTCTAATCATTTTTTTGCCCCTAAAATTATTTGTCTAAATAGAGAACAAAATTCAACCTTGCTCAGTCCTGAGCATTGAAAGAAATTTTCATTAGGCTCTGAGCAAGCCAAGCCATATAAGCAGGATTTCACCGACATTATCTTATGTATGTAAGATGCTCTTCATTACTGAGAGTAAACATGTCTGGCAAAGTATACAAAGGAGTTGCATGTTGGAAATTCTACTTTCAAGAATATACAGACCTGCCAACCTATATTTTGCTGAACAGTGATATGAGGGTTTAATCTTGCAGTATTTTTTGAAAGTCCACAATAATACCACAACGCATGGAGAGAGAGTGAGAAAGAGAGAGAGAGAGAGAGAGAGA
>BMAT01000311.1:15940-29377 GCA_019649035.1 Elysia marginata
TATATATATATATATATATATATATATAACCACTACATTTCATCTTCTAATTCTAGATAATTGGTAGAACTAAGAATGATGGAAACCTGTCATTCCAATCCCATGTGTATTCAAGAGTTTAAATGGTAGGGCAGCCCTTCAATTTAGAGCCCCAGAACCAGATCTTGGAAAATTAAACAGTGGACTGGTGTACTAATTGTACTATAGGTGAGAGCATTCTATGTGAAAAGAGAAAAAAAGCACCGTAAGATTTTGTGCATCAAGAAGTCTGTTTGTTAATTGATGCTATTTTCTTTTCTTCTTTTAATATGACTCATTATCCAGTCATAGATCTAGGTCCTGGTTTCATTGGGTAATCTTGTCCTTAAATTTAAACATGAATTTTGGCTGTGAGAGTGTGTGACATCATTGTATCTTATGTCTTCAGCAAATACAGCCGAAATAATTTTACTTGTATTTTTTTTTTTGGCCTCCGTAATAAATTACGGGCAAACTGTTATGTTGGCAGGTCTGTAAATATATATATGTATGTATATATATGTTTATGTTTATTTGTATTTATTTCATTTTCTCTCTCTACTCCTCTCTCTTCCATTATCCCTCCCTTATAATATCTCTCATATAGTTCTTGAACGGTGTACTGAAAAGTAATTTTTGGTTTAAAGTCAAATTTTAAGAATGTTCAAAGGCAAATTCGCTTTGGTTATTGCAACAGTTTTTTTACTTTGGAGCAATTCATCAAACCTGTTTTGAGTTTTGAAAAAGTTACCTGTATAAAAAAAAAAAACCAGATTATATCAACAAAAATGAAGACCTCCAAATGCTTTGGAAACGTCAAACATAAAATTATGACCACTGAAGTGGTAGACATATTTCTTAAAATACACCAATTAAATTAATAACCACTTAAAATCACATAAAGATCAATATTTTTTTAAACACTCATACATACCACAGAGAATAGTCGATTAAATCTTGCACAATAAAATTATGAATAAATTTTTGATAGCATCTTATGCAGAAAAAAATCTTTAGAATGATGCTAAAATCAAGTGTGTTTGAGATTCAAGGTTCTCTGAAGGGACTGGTAAAAGTCACTCAATTTTATAAAAACTCTATACATAGACAACATTGCGGGATAATCTGCTGGCCTGGCTGTCAGCTCCAATAAGTGCAGGTGATAAATCACACCCTGCTAGCTGTCGGCATGCTGTTACTTCATTGTCTCCCTCATAGCACAAACCAAAATCCTTTCTTGAGCAAGGCCTTAGATGGTAAAAATTGTGACCTTAGACACATTGCACTGGTTGCGACACATTCCACAATAAGATTGTGAATTTTTAAAAATAGGTAAATTTTCTGTTCTCATGCGTTTTACCATTGGATAGAGCAAAGACATGAGTTCAAAGTTTCAATTTTTGTTGAATGTATTCAAATTATTTTAAAATTTTGTGAGTTATGAAAATAATTTTGTAATGATGGTTTATTTTTTTCTGAAGTCCAATGAAACAACAAATAATTCAATTCAATTTCAATACCCCTACAGTATACAAACTCTACACCTGCGAATATATTCACCCCTCAACCTGTTGGCAATGGAGACCGAGGACCACCAGGAGCGCCAGCGTATCAGGGACTCTATAACCCAATGGAGCATCAGTTACAAGCTCCTGTAAGTAAAGACCAGGTTAGATTGCTTAATTATCGCCATTATTATTTCCATACATATATAGATTGATGATGTTTGACCCAATTAAAAAAATTAACAAAGTCAAGAGATGAAGAACATAGAATTGACTGGGGTTTTTTTTATTGCTTAAAGATTTTAAGATAGAATAACTTTTAAAATTTCTCGGTGAAAATTACAATTGGGTATAGTAGAATTTGTAGATTGCTTTGCGATCTTAAGTATATTTGTATATTTTTATGGTCTCTTCTATACTTATTAGACTTCAACAATGATTTCTCCAAATTTATATATAAATTATATTTTGGATTAGTTGCTTCATAATATTTGAATTTTATTTTGTATGTATCGATTGATGCAAATGAGCCTTCTACGATCCACCATTTAATGAATTATTAAAAGTATTTTATCACAACATAATGCAGGGCTTGAATTAGTGTTCAGAAGGGCAAGGGAAAATTGCCTCGGTGAGGATGAATTAGTCACCACAATAAAAAAGTTCACAGGACCTCTTTGTATCCCACATTTCTGGTTTTTCCACTTGTAGATAGGTGGCATATCGATGTTTTGTCGCCAGTCCTTGATAGAGCGACATAAGACTTTAGACCACATTATTAATTATTATCATTCAATAATAAAAGGGCTATTGTGATATATAAGAAAACCTGATATGAATCTGGATCTTAGACTTGCGCGTAAAATTTTTTAAATTCGTATCTGCGACAAAAAAAATAATTTACGTTTACATGATTCGAACCCGGTATCTACGTGTCTCAGGCAACAGCGCTACCAACTAAGCTATGGCTTCTGGTACCAATTTGGCGATTATAAAGTTATTATTTTTCTGATTCTTCCTCATTGAAAATTGGGGTCGACTCAAGTCTGAGTGCTTCCTTTTTCTTCCCTTCCTCAGTCTCTCAGATGCTTTTTTCTATCTCTCCCTCTTTTCCCCTCTTTGCATACCTTTGTGTCTACTAAAGATTACTCTTCTCTTTCTAGATCCATTTTTCTTGATCTAGAAGATGAAGAGTCTAAAATAGAAATGAACTGAATTCAGAATCTAGATCTAGACCAAGATCGCCTGTAATCTGAAGATTCCAGGGCCCACTTTAGAATCTAGATCTAGATCAAGATCGCCTGTAATCTGGTGATTTTAGGGCCCAAAGGTCTTTTTTTTTTTAACCTGCATTTGCGTTTGATGGCATTCGGGCACGCCTTCCAAGCCCGAAAGAGTTTCTTTTTCTCTGAGGCATATTGATGAGGAAAAGTGAGAGTTTAACGGCGAGTGATTGCGGGCTTTTGTGATTTCTAAATCTAGGACGCGAAGATTCTAAAGTAGAAATGAAAAGAGTAACCGACAGATAACGAACCAAATAACTTTAGACCGAGAGTTCTCATAGTCGCGGTAGAAATGAAAAGAGTAACCTACGAGGATTACGAACCAAATAACTTTAGGCCGAGAGTTCTCATAGTTGCGGAAAATTTGCATGAGCCGACACCAAACCAAAACACAGAGTAATTTTTTTCATGAATTTCCGTGAACCCGCATCTAAATCGGTTCTGTGGTTACGGAGGAGATAGTGATTGGAGTCCAACCGAACCCCTTTATTAAAGAGATACAAGCGTACAATCTATGTGCCTGTATTCAATTATCTAATTTATCATAATAAAGCTTTTTGAATGCTTTCTTACCCTATATTTTAAGGACACATTTTCTTAAAAATAAACTAGTCTGTCAATAACCTTGATTATAAAGCACCCCACAAAACACAATTTTATAGAGCTGAACTTGTAGTATTTGTACTTTGTATTATTGAATGGGTGTACTTACTGTATTACTAGTTTGCATACTACTTAATGTTTGCCAAGTAACACATTCCTTGTAGGACAGAGTCCCTGTCCTATTATTAGATATTTGCTCGGGACAACCAAAGCTCAGTATCTAACGAAAATCAATAGAAAATTCTGGCCTCGGATTGTACCTGGCATTTACACTGGTGAAGGCAATATTATTCAAGGATGGGCATTCTCAGGATTTATCCTGAATTCAGGAAAGAGCAAAAATTTTTGCTTGTAAATTCTTTATGGAAAATCAGATCTTACAGCTGAATTAAGTTTATTTGAAGTGTTATGTTAATTGCCTCAGCAAACTCTAAAATTATTAATAGCCAAAGCAATCTTTTGTAATGTTATGTAATGTGCATCCTGACCTCAAGAATTTTTTTCTCAAGTAGTCCCACCCCTGATTAGTAACAGGAAAGATGTTTAGTTCTTAGTCAGTCTATATCCTTCTGAAATTGTTTTTAAACGCCCTGCATGTTCCCACAGCCTATCCAAACGTCCCAATCATTTGGGAGCTTTAACCAGAGCACTCAGGGCCCACAAACTAACGGCCCATCTGCTTCCCAGGTGATGTATTTTGAGAACCTTTTGAGGTTTCACACTTCTTGTTATATTCAGTGTCAGGTGGCGGCATAAAATTCTTTATCCCTCAACGTACAATTTGATATTGTGTTGAAACATTTTTTAACACTTCAAGTCACCCTCGTTTAGACAGGTCTCTCTTGCTCTGGTTTCCTGGGATACATAATTTTCTTTTGATGAATCAATCTTAGTCATTTCAAAGATTGAAATTTAGATAAGGGAGGTGTGCATCAAATATCAATTTTATCAAACTTGTGATTTCCATGAAACTGCAAATGTATCTCAATAAATGGAAACTTATTTCTTTCTCATGAACAGTTTGAGGAATTGCTTTGCTGTAAAAAATTAGACTTAAATTTTACCATCCATACAATGATAACTGAAGCAAGAAAACAGTTTGAAAGTTAAACTTAATGCACCATTGACACTTACAAGGATATAGAACAGCAATAATGTAGACCCACTGAATTTCTTAAACATGTGCTTATTTTTTCATATCTTATTTTCTTGAGAGGTTTTTGTTATGTTACCTAGCATTGCTTTTGAAAATATATGGTACACTATGTTAAATGCTTATGCTTATTTTTCAAGAGTTGTACTGCTTGTATGCATGATAATGCAAACGAAGTAGCCACTCCAACAAATAACAAATGATAGATTCCACAAACTGTATTGGGGGTGTCACACAAAAATTTGTTGTTAAAATCTTAACGAAATATACACTTACTTAAACCAAAAATGTCACCTTGTGGCTAAACAGTGGAAATTCTGCCATGATATACCTTTCTATTGTTTTTGGCCACCAGTACCACTTTCAACTGTTTGATCTGCTTTTCAGCTACCTTTACACAAGTTTACAAACATAAGCCTGAACACTTAAGTGACCGTAGACGCATGTATGCGTCGCAATTTCCAATGCGGAAAGTATGGGAGACATATGCATTTGTTACAAACTCCTACGCTTAAGGGACCGGAGACATATTTACACACTATGGATAGTTTATTTGTTTTTCCAATCCACATTTTGATTAAAATCCATTCCAAGAAAAAGAATTCCTTGTTGTGAACTTTGAGGTTTCGTTTTCAATGTGCAAACGTGGGCTAAAATTTGATAAAAATTGCAACAACAACAACAAAAAAAAATACGATTTAGATCTAGATCTAAAAATTGAGCTAATACAGGGGGTCCTTGTGTTATAATTCTCTCACGTTCTAGAGTATTTATCTATTTTGGATTTACTTTA
Source organism: Elysia marginata (assembly GCA_019649035.1). NCBI lineage: Eukaryota > Metazoa > Mollusca > Gastropoda > Plakobranchidae > Elysia > Elysia marginata. The sequence goes on from BMAT01000311.1 coordinate 21,296, forward strand.
TGGAGTGTTTTCTAGTGAATTGTGGCACTTTTAATTTCTATTTAATTTTTATGTTTTTTTCCATTTCAATTTTTATGTTTTTTTTTCCTTTTATTTGTTGATTTCTAAGATGTACATGATTGTTTATGTTTACACAAGAACAGCGGAAATCAGTCCAAAACTCACAAAAAATTATCAAATTTTCTGGCAAAAGTCATTGCAAGGAAGCATTATTCATCTAGTCTTAGTACATTTCTCATGCCATTGCATAGTACATTATGTATTTTAAACTTTTGAGAACAATAAAACCAGTGTTTGCTAATAAATACAGGTTAAGGAAAATTTTAGCTTCAGCTCTGGACCTAAGGGGGAGAATTGAGGTGTAGCTCCAGTCCTGGGGGAGAAGATTGAGCTGTAGCTCTGGTCACTTGAGTGTTAATAGCTGTTATTCCTATAATTTAGTTTAAACATCTCCACGAGCATGTAATGACCACAGATGGTCCAAAGTCAGAGAACTGGGATGCAAAGTAAAAAATAATCCCCATTTTATGACATCACCAAGGTTAACAAAATGGCTATAGTGAACAGGAAATAGTTTTACTGGAGATACCTAGAAAAAAATCGAAGCGAAGTAAAAACTTTTTTGTTACACACATATTAAGTTTAATATTATCACTCTGCAGATCTATTAAAGATGAATAATCTCATCAACCAAAGATAATAGTTATCCTTAGTTGATTTACCGATAGGCAATATGTCTGGCTGTGAATTTATTATTGGTTTCTAGACCCAGCATCTAACCAACGTTTAAATTTATTCAAATTTTTTTTTAAACGAAATTCTCTTGGTTTTTTCTTATTTGCAAAATAGCAGTCTGAAATATCTGCTGTAATTTATTGTGCTTTAGCAAATGGCCCTTGATTCTATACAATTACATATCTAGCTTATATTGTTGCATCTATCTTAAGGCTCAAAATTTTCTGTGGTGTTGTATGAATGATATAGCCACAAAATGCAGAAATCTACATCATTCTGTCATGCCAGGTGAAATCGTTCTAAAAATGTAAGTCGGTAAATGTTAAGTTGTACACCCAGTCTACCACATTTAGCTATAAGATGTCAAGCTTATTTTCTTACTTAAACATTTAGTCATGATTAAACTTGTCTGAGGAAATACATTGGAGGAAGGTGACAAGGGCTATGTTAGCCCCAGGTCTTTGCGTTAAGTAGAGGTATTTAAATAGTTAATGCCATAATCATAATGTTTATATGCATGGATTTTTATGTTTATACCCATCTGTAAGATTTAGAATTTTAAGCATTCCAGAAAATTCCATGATGCCTTACTTTCTTAGAGTACCTTGTATAATTATTTTTCTTTTGAGATGTACTATGGAATAATTTTTACAGACATCATTATTTAGTTTATACCAAACTGGATATGGATGCAAAAGTTTCGAATCTATTTCAGAAAAAAAGTCATATAGGATGGTTGTGTGTTGGATTTGCATATATTGAAATAAAAAATAAACAAGGGAAGCCTAAAAAAGAAACTGAAAAACTAACTTTATGCATGGCAAATTAAAGTTTATAAAAGTTTTAGTAAATAAAATGAAAGATATGCTTTTCATTGTGACCTATATAATATTTAAAAATGCTCTGATTTTTTTCATCTCCTTGCTATTTTCTGGATATTCTCTGTCTACTGCAAGTTAAGACAAGTTTTTAAGTTCCTCCAAAGTATGCCAAGGGCTGTCTGTGTAATTTATGTTGCTTGGGTCAAGGGTGTTTTTTGTATTTGTTTGATGAAGTTTTTTCTTTCATAACCCCCCTTTTTAGTGTGTTAAAAAAATCAAAGCTGAGTTAAATACTGCTCTGCTTTATCATTTTCAAGGTTTGTTTGGCAATTAAAAAATTGTTTCCATATTTCACCTGTTTTCTCAAAGCTATTAAAAGTATTGCGCTCCAGAGCAATTTTCATACGGTTTACTTATAATACTTAGGGACACCATAGTGAAGTCCAGATAATTTATGGGAATATGGTTATAAATTTTATAGATATCCAATTTTATCCCTCTTTAAGTTTTGTAAAAATAAATGATTGGTTCAAAGTTTGAGTAATCCTTTCATTTTTTTTCTGATGAAAACAATTAGCTTCCTCAGAAGGTTTGACTTATTCAATGCAAGTTATAGTGATAGATTTTATTTTACTTTGAAGCACAGATAAAAAATAATTTAAACACTTTTCTCCTTGCACTCATTCTTATTTCTTGGTCTAAATTTTATGGTATGGAGTTAGTTATATCCACCATTTTAAAGTCTTTTAAAAGCTCTTTAAGATAGTGAAAGAGTGTTAGGTCCTGAGTTATTGCACTTAAAAGACAATGTATCCAAGCTGCCTAATTAAAAAAGCATTGAGAAAATCGGACAAAAGTTCATAACTGTGTTCCAGCAACCCTTAAAACACAATCTTGACATATTTTTTGGTGCAAGTTAATATGATGAAAAAAATTGTAAAATTTCAAGTTCTGCAAAAATTTTGGGTAAAAAATTACAAAGTACCAAAAAATGTCCATTTTCTTGAATCGCCTGGCACGGCATGTAGACTCATTTTGTGGGAGTGCTTCAGAAATCAAATTTAAGGGAGGTAATCACTCAGACAGCATGTAAGGCTTGCACAACTTTTAAATCTAATCCTTTTGTAAACCCTTTCCTCTAATAATATTTTTGTACCAACACCAATTACACACAGAATTCAAAGATACAGGTTTATGAAGGAATGGAAAGTTTCAACACTTAGATAATATGGACTGATAATTCAAGTTTTGATAAATTATTAAGTTGTGTCTTTGTGTTCAAACTAAATGAACTGCATTCTGTAATAATAAAAAAAATCTTCAAAAATAACAAACAGGCTTCTCTCAGGGATGTAAATCTGTCAGAATTTCTCTGGTTTCAGATTTTTGTAATACAGTAGAATCCCTTTAAACCGAAATTTTGGGGTCCTTCTAATCCATTTCGGTTTAATGACCGGTTTAAAGACATTTTGGTTTAAAATAAGTCCTTTTTTAATATAAATTTTAAAGGGAAATAATCAAGCCCCAAAACTGCAACATCACAAGTTGTCTCCCTTTGTATTTTTCAATCAATAAAGCCCACGGACATAATGTGTGATCATTTTTTCATTGTTGATTGTTTTTTGTTTGTTTGTTTTGTTTTCCTCTGTTTGAACTTCTCCACCCAACTGGGGGTAGCATTTAAAGTTCATTAGCTGTGCTATTTCCGCTGCCTTGCCTATAACTACTGGGCCTGACAATGGAACATTCATCGCCATCGCTTGGCGAAACCAGGCAAACACTGCATCCTCTAGTCCTTCGTGACTGCAAAGTTTCGTTTCCTTTGTAGCTGGTCGGAATTTCGAGTCATCACGGGCCTTTAGTTCGTTCTCAGTGTCTCTCAAAATCGTAGACAGCGTTGAGTTAGGGATGCTGTGTTTCTTTCAGATTTCCGTTTTTGTTAACTTCTTTTCCTCCACTTTGGATAAGATTTGAAGTTTAAAGTCAATCGTGTAAGCACTGATCTTTCTTTTGGACATCTTGACTGAATGCGTGGTTAAAGTGAACTGAAAAGCGCTAGCAACAAAACTGAGGCTAAGACTAGAGATTATAAAAATAAGTATCGCAAGGCGAAATCACAATCAGTAATCGCAGGTCTAACTGCGCTGACTGACAGCGACAGTCGGACAGTGTGACGCAGTGACGGTGTGTTGTAGTCACGCGCAGTTTGTCTCGATTTAGAGGGAGGTTACAAAGCTCGGTAAATTTGATTGGCCTAGCTCAACACCTCTCACACTCTACATGTGGGGCCCATCAATGCATCAGTAAGAAAAGTTCCAATCTCGATGACCGAGACGCGAAACATCACTGTCAGTCACTGTCAATCAGTTTCAGTACCACAGACAAAGCGAGCCCACGAACACACGCAGATACGCCACCCGAGCACAAGCTAGACTAGCCCCCCCCCCCCATTTTCTTTCCCACTAGGGCTCCTTGCTCCCCATCCCCTTTTCACTGATGGTACGCCCCACAGACTGTAGATCTAGATCTAGCTTTAAATCAATCGTCCGGCAAGGGCTCGGGAGTGTTCTTCCCCTTCCCTAAGTTAAAGAAGTGATGGAAAAACAAAAAGAAAGAGAGGGAGAGAGGGTGTGGACGCTTCAGATTGTTTCACTTTAAAGTCAGTGCCGCTTACACGCATTTCAGTTTATCGCATGAATGGTTACAAAGACAAAGAAGAGACTTGTAAAATCTTTTGATTTCTTTGCGGATCATCATATTTTTCGGTTTACCGTCTTTCGGTCTAAAGGGATTCTACTGTATATGGGAAAACCGGCTGTCATTTCCTTTATAAGTTTTTTTTTTAAATCAAATATAATTATAAAATAAAGATGTATTTCTAAAATTTCTTAAGTAGGCCTATATGTACAAGTCAACATAACCATAAAAATTACATTTATTATTAATACCCAGGTCTAATTGGGATTCTTCTTGAATAGTCTGCACTAGAAGTCTAGATCCCCTATATTTAGATCTAGATAAAGGTCTATTGATTCCAAAGTCATAATCCTTTAGGCCTGACCTGATATTTGTTGGGCTAATATCTACTCTGTTGCCAAGAGTAGTTCAAGGAAAGGTAAAATTATCCAGAGCAGCATCTCTGTTACAGTCAGATGCAAATGTTGTATCTGCTATAACTGAGAGAAAGTTAGATAAATGGTAACCAGTAGTGATGTGATATCCACAATATTTCAGAGAATTTTTTATTGAAGCATTAAAAAAAAAAATCCCTGCTTCTTTATATATAAAATTTTTTTTTCAAATTATGTTTATGTGATTTGAGTGACATCAAAATCTGAAAGCTCATTGCATTTCTTTTCTTTAATCATTTTTATGTAGGCATCCCCTGCTCCTGAGCCCCTTAAGCAAGTAGAGAAAGGACCAATTCCAACAGAGCATCAACTGCTGCAAGACATGTTGGACAAGCTTGTTAGGAGCTGTGCACAGGTGGCACCTAATGCTGTAAGGATAAATTTTTTTTTAATTTGCCAATTTATGGAAATTCAGTTTGGTTACAGTAGTGCATTATTTTTATGAACAGCATGAATAACTGATTTAGCACACATCATACACACTCACCTTCTTCATACAGTACTTTCATGGTAAACTAGTATATATTTCCACTTTATCGACCAACCATATGATGTGCTTACTGCACAAATTTACTCCTATATCAACCCCACTGAAAAGTTATGGACAGATTTTTAACAAGCAGGAAGAGTTGGTTATAGTCGCAACATTTTTCAAGTCACTTTCATCATTTGAGATCAGAAAATGAAGATATAAGTAACAGTCATTAGTACAGAGTACTGGAGACAGAACGCGCTTAAGAGTAATAATTGAAGAGCATTTATCATTTATGTTAAAAAGAGGATATCAGAAGCTAAAAATCCATTTTTAGAGTTATCTTCTAGTTAATCATTGAACATAAAAAAAAAGAAGAAGCACTAATGAAATTGTGAGATCAAAAGATATTTATTTTGCTCCCTGAATTTTTTTTATAAGGTTACCTGTAAAAGCCAGATTAGTAGAGCATAACATTTTGGATTGATAATACCTGATATTTCTTTGCAGGAAGTCTTTAAAAAATGGTTTTCCCAATTCAATCAAACTTAAGTTGCGATTTATTTAAATTGAAAACTGTTTTTACTTAGATCTTAAAAGGAACTTTAATGGCATAGCGGATTCAGAAAAATAAGATTCTTGTATTGGCCTGTGCGTGTTGTTTTTTTTTTTTATGATATAATTTTTTTTTAAATTTAAGTGGTAAAATTCAGTCAATTATTTATTTAAAACTGTGTTGACATAAATTTTTGTGGACTCCTTTAACCTGTGTATGTTATCAGGAGTTTGTGTTGACAAAGTTTAATAGAAAAAATATGTAAGTTTTTTTTACTTAGTTGAGGCAGTAACATAGTGAAAGGATTTTTTTCATTGTGGCCTTTCCTGGGGGAAAAAAAACCAGCAATTGGCTTACATAACCAACACTGAAAGATGTCAGTGTAATTATTTATGTAAATGTCAACTGCATGTACCATGTTAAAAACAACAACCGAACTATATCATTTTGAAGTGTGAAATAGAAGTGTATGCTTTGCTATACTTGTTTGTGTTAAAAGGAAGCTTCAAACCACTGAGCTTGTATTTTTTAGGGAATGTAGCTTAACAATAGAGGAAAGAATTCTGGAATAACTGTTTTGTTTTGTCTTAAGTTCGCGTAAAAGTGGTTTGTTAAATGTAGGACTGTAATTAGTAGTTGAAATCTGTCGAATTTGAATTTGTAATTTGTGTGTGTGTGTTTTCGTTTTCAGCAAATGAAAAGAAAACTTGAAGATGTGTCCAGAAAGCTTGAGATTTTATATGACAAATTACGTGGAGGCATGGTAAGTTTTTTATACAAAGATGCAAGTTTTCCAATTTATGCAACTATTTAAGCTATCCATTTTTATGTCAACAACTAATTTGGAAGTTTTATGGTTGTATACATCTACATATATAGGCCCATGTATCTCTGAAGAATCTCATGATTGTGTCCAGGGTAAATAGCATACTAAAGTGAAAGGTAATACAGTGGAATCCGGATAAAGTCAACACATCGGTACCAAAAAAATTGTTGACTTTAAGCGAGGTTGACTTTATCCATTTCATTGGGGGGGGGGGGTGGTTGCAACATATTGCAATGTGTAAGAACTAGATACATTCAAAGATCATAGTGTAACCACTAGGAAGCTACTCTGAGAAATGATGAAGGCTAGCTTAGCCTAGATGTAGACGCAGGGATGGAATGCGTAGGTGTGGGCACATAAACACTGTGTTCGCACTGGTTTGGCGAGGCTGAGAGGAGTGGGAGAACCATCAGTGAACTGTACCAATCAGCACCTGTCAGTGTCACTGTCTTCTGTCCAGCTGCACTTGACCTCCCCCTCTCCCCTACTAGCCCTCACCAGGCCAGTGGGTCAGGCGGGCGAGCAAGCGCTGTGCGCAGTGTCTTCAATCATGATTGGAATTGGAAACAAAGAGTGCCCACCCACCCACCTCTGCTATTTCTCTTTGAAAGAGTCTTTTTCTCTCCCAAGACCCATCTGGCGTCTCTCTATATCTTTCCATTTGACCACGAGGTGTTGACTTTTAAGTGGAAATAGGTCCGAAGCTGTTGACTTAATGCAAAATAAAGTTTAAAAAAAAAAGGGACCGTTGCAAGGTGTTGACTTTAAGCTAGTTGACTTCTCGTGGATTCCACTGTATTATCATGTTGTATCCATTTTTTTTCTCAAAAAAAAAAAAAAAAATTATTTGGCATATATATCTTTTTTATGTAATTAGCATTTCCTTATCAATAGCAAATAATATAGGAATTTATCACGGCGACGAAACACTCAACTTTTAGTTCACCTGTACAGCCACCCAGCGAAAGCCCATTAACGACGCCCGCAAGGTCAAGTTTTGGTCAAATCTTGCCCTGCACGCCCGAAAAATCTACCTGGGCTGACAACGAATTCTGCGATTTTTTAGAGTGCTTATGAGTATGTTTGTAGGGATAATAACTTTTTTCTCATTGGTTGTTGGTGAGAAAGAATAGTACAGCGAAAATGCGGAAGGTCTGAACTTCATTACCATACCAAATTTTGCATTGAGATGATATTTGGAAGGCTCACAGGTTGTCTTAAAGTTTTGCTATTTTTCTAAGAATTCATGAAAAAGTTTCAAAAACTTTAAAAAAATTGTAACTTTAATTCTCCACGATAGGTTTTATTTGTTCTTTGATATTGAGTTAGACAATTTATTGAAGAAAAAGTACCTGTAGAAATATCTGCGGACTCAACAGGGGTTGTTGAGGGGTGAGCTCTTTTCCATCTGGCTATCCCTTGAGTTGTCAGCAGCCGTGGAACCCTGGGGTAACTGGACAGGACTCTTGCTTGATAATAGGAGCGTTAATTGATGTAACGTTGTTTGATCTTGTTTGCAAATGTGGCAAAATGATACCACC
>BMAT01000312.1:26131-39748 GCA_019649035.1 Elysia marginata
GAGAGAGAGAGAGAGAGAGATGCACACAGAGACATAGACAGGTAAAGGTAGAGGGAAAGGAGGACTAAGGTACAAAGATATATAGAAAGATATAAAGAAGAAGAGAGAGATAGAGATAGATAGATAGATAGATAGAGAGAGAGAGAGTGAGAGAGAGAGAGAGAGAGCGAGAGATAACCGGAGACAAGAGAGGCTGATCAGAATAATTGAAAATAATTTTGAATTTTTGTGTTCATGTATAAAGTTTGAAATACGTGTCATGACAGTTTTGACAATAATACTAGTCATCATCATATCTTGTCGCGCCAATGTGTGATCCAGGCCTGGGCCATAGTGACAAGGTAGGACCTTCATTACCGGTAAGAAAAAAAATGGAAAATCCAGGAGGAAAAGGCCCGAAAATTTGCAAGAGGCATGCACAGGAAACAGGGAAAAATTAAAATGAAAGAATTGAAAGTTAAGTCAAAGAGTAAAATCGAAAGTTCAGCGAAAGGCTGCAAGTAAGATAGAATGATGAAGCGAAACTAGAGAATGTCGGTAAACAAAACAAAATGGAATCAAAACAAACAAAGAAATCAATATCTTGAAAATACAAAAAAGAACATCATTAAAATAGTTAAATAATATTTATTCATGGCAAAAGAACAGTCTAAACAGATTAAAAGATAAAAATAAACAGAGAAATTTTTTTGAAATTGAGAAAGTTTGGTATTTCACCAGGAAACCGAAAACCAATCAACTAAAGTATTTCGGCGTTTCGTACCTTATAATTGATAATTGATTCGTCAGTTTAAACTTCATGATTATATTAATATTTATCGTCGAAATTAATGAAGGCATCAACAGGATATAGATGTGCATAATTATGAAAGCTAAAATGAAAAAAAAAAGAAAACAAATAAAATATTTTAATTATCGACGTGGGACTTAGCCGCATCATGATTTGATAATATGTATTGGTTATATAGTTTTCTTTATTACAGTCAATATTGTGTAAATCACAAATACGACGCTCATCAGTCGATGATTAATTACTTATCAAAACTCTCTCTCTCTCTCTCTCTCTCTCTCTCTCTCTCTCTCTCTTTAGCCACTCAGCTGGTACAAGACGATCCGGATATTACGAACCTCAAGGGAACAAAGTTTAACTTCGAATTATCTGCAGTTCAACTTATCGATAGATTGTAAAGAAGAGATATAAAATAGATAGTATAAACACAGTTAAAAGTAAATAAATATTCGAATGATCTAGGTTCGATTTATCTGGACTCGACTTATACCAATGCATGTAATCAGCAGCGAACTCAGCCACGAGGTAGTGAAGATTAGATTCAGCGATCTGCCTCGATTGTTTTTAAAGTTGGAACTTACGTCCACATAACGCTCGAAAATATTGTTTATGAGTATCGGAATGATCATCACTACAATTAAAGCTAGGGCGTATCTAATCAGCAAATTTGATGTGGTCATTTTTAGGCATGTTCACCTGGCAATGAAAAGCCATTTTATTCTTCATTGAAACATCTCACAGGATACAAATGTTTTGAAAGTAATGCAATTCTTGGCTTGCTTTCTCAGTGTTTCAACTAATCCCCGCCTCTATCTGTTCTCTCTTGGATGCAGATACCCATGTAAGTAATTTATGGTTTTTGTTCGTAGAAGGTGACACTCAAAGACAATTAAAAGAGAACATTTTAAGCTACTAAAAGAAGAATGGCTTAAAAAGACAGTCCATATATTGGTCCGGAAATATTAAGAAACGATACGATACGACAAACTTTACTGTCCAATATTGGCACATTGCTATGGTTCCAAGATGCAAGCCCTCTAGCGAAAAGAATAACAAACACATACATATAACTATATCTATATACATAACAAAATATTACTGTGGCATATAAAAAAAACATGGTAAGAACACACAGTACAGAAGTTTGAAACAGGCAAGTAATATAAGTATAGGGCTCAATATCATAAGATAGTTATGAACTCATAGAAAACGGTCTAAGTGAGAAAAAGCTCTGCAAGAGAAAGTCTTCAAAGAGATTTGCAGCTATAAGATAAAGTAACGACAAAATGAGAACATGATATAGATCTATTTCATATTACCAGATGACATTATTTTGTAGAAAGCCTTGAACCCTGTGTTCACTTACATCTGGAGCACGAGGAGCACGAGGAGGAGAAATAAAGAAGAAAATATAAAGACTTACCATCCTCAGATATTATAGAGTCCTCCTGTTTGCTATCCTCCCTACTATCCCTCTCTCTCTGCTCCCTCTCTTCCCTCTCTTGCCGCTCTTTCTCTAGAGCCGCCCGCTTGGCTGCCGCTCGACGTCTGGCCTTGTAGCCCCACCTGGTGTCGAAGTGATCTCTGCCTCCATCCAGGCGGGTTCGAACCCGCACCAGAGTCACGCACGTTGCGGCCACTGACGCCGCAGAGATGATGATTGGCGGCACCGTGCGGAGTACTGGCGACGCTGAAGCAGGCTTTCCCGATTCTGAGGATTTTCCCGATGCCAACAACATCGTGGGGTTTCCCGATGATTTTGCGGGGAATTCTGATGCTGTATCCTGAGACGGGGAAGATATTCCAGATTCAGGCTCTGTCGCAGAATCTTCCGGGACAGGTAAGAATAGTTCCAGTTTCGGGTTATCCGTGAAGTCTGATAGGACAGTTGAAGCTTCAACCTTTTGAGAGACCGATTTTCGAATTTCTTTGTTCTCCAACTGTTTTTCGAGTTTCCGAGACGCACTTCGCAGCGTGCTGCTTACCTTGGACGTAAATGGTCTATGAGATTTCCTCTCAGGTTTTTCAAGCTTAGTGTATGGTTTGTCTGTTAGAGAAATTTTTCTTCGTAGTCTAAGAGACCTGGTTACGTGCTCAAATAGATCGGCATTTGGAGCGTTCGGAACTGAGTTACTCCTTCGCACCTCATATTTAGGATTGGATAACGTTGCGGGCTTTGTTTTAGGAACACCAACATTGCGTTTAACCGAAGGGGTATCAATTCTGTCTGTACTCGAGTCGTTGAAATGCTCGGGCTTTCCGATTCGGGTTGGACTTGTGCTTTCCTGTTCTAATGGGGACTGGCATCCAACTGGCGTCGATTCTTTTGTCTCTGGAGCGGAACTTGCAGAGTCTCCCTGTCAAGTGACACAAATAAATTTATACAAATGATATACAAGAATTATTTTGATCAATCTCTTTGGTCAAATGCGGGTGACTAGTTTTGTATGATATTGTTATTGCTTACGATTGGTGGTCCTGAGATGACCCATTTCTTTTTTTTTTGTTGTTTTTGTTGATTGACTAGGCATAATAGGGGATAATACTGCTCATATTTTGACTTATTAACCTCTGCAGTTTTATTCTGTTTTATTAAAACATTCTATTATCTTTTTGCACACCGCCCTCTCGCTGGCTATGGTTGTTTTAGTGTATATTCTTATCATGACCATGACCATCATCATCACATCAATGACTGCACAATCTCATCAGTATTGTCGTTCATTACCGCCATCGTCAGTTTTATCATGATGATACACATTATTACCACCATCACCACCACCACCGCCATCATTATTATCATCGTTAACCCCACCACGACCATCAGCATCACTATCATCAATGATGATGATGCAGCTGCGGTTACCAAATCTTTACTATCATCAGCATCACGTCATTCTGTCAAAATCAATAACCTCGCTATTTTTATCATTACCATCACAATCATCTTCATCATCATAAATACACTTGCCTCATTCATTAAAAAATATTTGCGCTTTTAATTTTTTTTACTAAAGACACCATTACATTTTTTTAAAACATCTGAAATACGTTGATTACCAGCTAAGAGTTACAGCGCCTCACCTATGTCATTATCTTCAATAAATAATCAATTAGTACGCCGTCTTTTTCTCCACAACATTATTACACGTATTTATTCATTAGATCAATGAAAGCACAGGCTCATTACATACTGCAGCACAGAAAAAAAAGAAAAACAAGCAAACAAAAAAAAAACAAACAAAAAACAACAACTTTTTAAGGATACTATAAAAGTTGTAAATAAGTTGCTTATTAACTAATTTCTTTATGGAAGTTATTAAGTATAAGAGGATAAGCTATTGTTTTCTCTCAGCCAATTCTTTCAAAGTTGCTTTTACGTTTGGAAAAGTCACAACCCATATGGAACCAAGATCATAACTTGATATTACCACCACAATCATCATCATCACCAACACCAACCACCACCACATTTGTTATCTCTACAGTCACCTAACTTTTTACCATACTCCTAATTTGATCTATTTCACCCACTTTTCATGCTAAGTATCGAACAATATAAGTCGCTTTTTTCACTCTTCAATTACAAACCAAAACTATCCATAAATTTCAAGCCCAATTTAAATACTGGTTGAGGCAGGACCGCGCTTTGCAGCCGTTATTGATCGAGTAATAGGAGAGTTTAGTACAGTCTCTCTAAACAAACACCTCCTCTATGAACTCCACATCTAAATATCTTTCTGTACCTCCTTTCTCCCTCTGTAAACCCCCTCTCTTTGTAACGTTCTCTCTCTCTCTCTCTCTCTCTCTCTCTCTTCCTCTGTCTGTCTTTTTTCTTACACATTCCGCCAACTTTTAGCAAAAATTTTTCAAACGTTGTAAAAATTAAAATATATATTTCTTTAATCTCCACTTAAATTTTTATCTCGTTCCCACAGTGTGTCTGCCCAAAGTTGCAGCATCACATCGTTCATGATCACCTCATAGCTCACTTACCTCATCGTGTTCAGTATCGCGGAAGTTTAGTGTTCTTTCGTCACAGAAGAGCTCGCAAAACTTGGGCAGCCAATCAGGCTCTATCTGGTGCCCTCTTGATTTCGGCGCGGTTTGCTGCCCTTGCTGCCCTTCGTCATCCGGCTCAACATCTGTAGAGTTCCAAGAAAAAAAATAATTCGTGGTTTTAAATAAGTATAGCTTGCCAATCAAATCCTTTTATTATGTAAGACACATATAGTCGGATGGCTCAATTCCAAATTTATTTTTAGTGATTTTTGTCCACTACATGTAACAAAATTATCTTAATCTGACCGAATTATAGAATAAAAATTTTGTATTGAATGTTGCATATCTGTTAGTCCAGAGGGCGTAATAGTTGGTACAGGTCAAATAAAGAATCAAGCTAAGCGATCAAAAGATTTAAATAATTATGCACTAGCCGCTTAGTAAACAACGTTTTTCCTCTTTCTCATAACACGGTTCGCTTAACTAAACGATGAAAATATGATTGTAACGCTTTGCTGGCACAGAACGATTGTTGCTGGTTTTATAACAGACAACCAACATGTTAGTTTGGCTTGCGGATAAGATTGTTATTTAGCGTGCAGGTTGAAGTCTTTTCTTTTGATAGGTCTACTGTATCAATATAGTGCAAAAGAATGAATCTTTTATCGCATAATCAATGCCAAGAAAACAATGCCCTTGAAGCCCTGGAGCTACACATGTATCAATCCCTGAGAGTCGGTTAACTTTCAATGATAAGCATTAATTTTTACAAAAAACATTGCATTCAAATGGAACTTGCATACACTAAAGTAGCTTGGTGTAGACATAATTTGCAAACCGGAAATAAGCTAACAAACAAAGAAAAAAAAACAAAAACAAATTCCACATGCCACTAACACAAATCCGGATAAAAGCGCGGTAACTTTTTCACACCGGATAATACATTTGGGTCCATTATGATTTGTATAATTTTTTGTTATTGTTTGTGATGACTTAAAATGTCACTTTTTTTTTTACTGATTTCCTTTTGTCGCTTTTATTGTTTTGGTAAACTCGTTCGTTTAGTCTTACTTTTCAGTGAAATTATTAATTTTAATTTTCCACGCTCCAAAAAGGAAGCTAGGTTTTAAGACTGTGAACTGCTGATGAAGAAAAAAACACCCTTTCTTTTTTTTTAAGTTTTTGCTTCCTTTTATATTTCCCTAAATAGATGGTATATTTTTAAACTGAAAACTTCTACTACTCAACAGGACATTTCAAGAACTGCCATTTTTTAATGGAAAGGAAAGGCCTCGTCCACAAAACTCAGCGACTCCAAGGCTCAAATTTAGCTGCACAAAATGTAAACAGTTTTCCGAAAAAACTTAGCCTCGCCATTTCGTTCTTTTGTCAACATGCAAGTCTTCATAAATACGTCACTTTAAGGGGTAAAATGAGACCAAGAGAGAAAAAATGAGGGCAAAAATGAACGAGAGAGATGATTAAAAAATGTAAGAGGCTGAGAGGAAGATAGAGAGAACGGGGAGAGAGAGAGAGAGAGAGAGAGAGAGAGAGAGCGGAGGTGAGTGGAGAGAGCGAGACAGAGACACAGAGCGAAAAAATAAGTAGACTTTCATGTACTTGTACATATCGACAAAGGCGCTGCAGGATACATTTTTCATTATTAAAAATGACAACTTCTCATGGGTTTGAAGGGACTGGTAAGATTACTTGAGGTAAAAAACAAACAAAAAAAAATAACGTTTAAAAAAAAAGAATGTAAATTACCAAAGTGAAATAGAAAAAAAAGCGACAAGTAAAAAGGATGATATCAAGAAAAAGAAAAAAAGAAAAGGAGAAGAAGAAGAAAAACAAGAAGACGAAGAAGAAGAAGTAGGAGAATAATAATAATAATAATAATAATAATAATAATAATAATAAGAAGAAGAAGAAGAAGAAGAAGAAGAAGAAGAAGAAGAAGAAGAAGAAGAAGAAGAAGAAGAAGAAGCAGAAGAGATCAGTGAATGCAAAGTAACGACTGACTGGAGTGATGTGCCTGCCCTACAGGTCCCATGGGAGAGCGCTAATGAGCGATGACTAACCGCTGGTACTAGTACTTAATGTGATCTTGCGGGGGTGGTTGAGTCACACACACACACTCTCACCTCCACTATTGACAGGTAGTGAGTAGGGACTTGTGGGGAGGTGGGGAAGGGAAGGTGTATGTAGGATTTTTTTTTTTGGTGGGGGGGGGGGGGGTGGGGGGGAAATTGGGGGATGGGAAACTCAACAAGACATCGAGAGAGGTAGAGAGGTGGAGAGATGTTTGATGGAAGGTGAGAATATTATGGGGGTGTATAAGCCTTAAGGCTGGTGGAAACCAGGACAGGACAACCTGAAGGGAACATCATAACTGGTCGGGTTGCAAGGGTCATTGAGCATTGGCACGCATATTATCTTTGTTATTAAAACGAGAGAGACTTGATAGAAATAAAGGTCACCATAAAAAAGACACCAGAAAAATAGAACAAATGTGTTTAACTTTAAGGAAAGACAAATGGGACACAGGTAGAAACCTATCGTAGTTAACCGCTACAATGCTGAGTTAAAACTAGAGCGTAAATTTTTTTAGGATGTAGAGTTAAAACTACTGCTAGGTCTAGAACTTTATGAAAAAAATTATAGATCTATGTTGCTGGTTATTTTCAAGGCTAAAAATTTTACTGAATTTGTGTTTGTAATGAATGTAAGTTACTAAAAGAAAATAAACCTGTGCAAACATCTGGAGTAGATCTACATAAAGAGGCCGAAAACGGTCGCATAGTAATATAGAGATTAAACTAAAAGTAGTGGACAAACACTTTTTCTCATAAATCCGATGCCAAATATTTAGTTTGAATAGGTAAGTATTAAGATAAAAAAGGGATGGGACCGTAAAATATACAGAGATATAAACAGAATTAGAAAAAAACACCAAAAAATTATATATTATATAGATAGACAGAGAGAGAGAGAGAGAGAGAGAGAGAGAGAGAGAGAGACAGACAGACTGACAGAGGAAGAAGAAGAAAAAGAAATGTTAAGAACGCAACCCGTTTTTACAAAACTTTATGGTTTTAGCAGAATAGCCTCCTACTTTTATTGAAGTAATCAGAGATCATAGATAATGAAAATACAATTCCTCCAATATACCCCCCTTTCCTTCCCTCCACAGATTATGCCTGATACTTGATGGGATTGGTTTTATTTTACCCCAAGGTCTTATGAACTCTCATAACTTTTTAGTGTTTCCAAAACAAAGAGAACAAGTGGGAGAAAATAAAGTTAACACAACCAGAAAGACTGGTTTAGATCGAACTCCGGAAGCCAGAGGTCGGCAGGCAAACAATGCAGCGCTCAACCACCTCACAAGAGCTTTTGTTTAGACCACAGAGGGAAAGGTTGGCAAGGCTGCTTTGTTATGGTAAAGAGGCAGGTGTTTCGTTCCTGGGCTGAGATAGAGAGAGAGAGAGCACAGAGAGAGAGAGAGAGAAATAAAGAGAGGGGAGAGCAGAGAGAGAGAAATAAAGAGAGGGAGACAAAGAGAGAGAGAGAGAGAGAGAGAGAGCGAGAGAGAGAGAGAGAGAGAGAAAGAGATCAAGCACACAGAATACAACCAAGGCCCATGAATGAGAAAAGCTTTTAGTCTGACGCCGAGTAACTGGTTCTGAGGTCGGAGAAGCATTAGACAAATAAATACCCAGTAGTAAAAAAGAGGTAAAATAATGAGTGAAAAAGAATAAAATATGAGTTTGTTCTCTATCATATCACCTTAGTTTCACAAAGAGACCTTGCCCTGCGGCCTTTTAGTACTAAATTAGGATTAGACCGATATCTACTGTAAAAGGCTGGTCGAGACAATGAGATGGAGGATAAAAGAAAACAACCTAGAGTCACCAGAGGCAGGAAAAGGTCCAGGAGATCGCATATAACTTGCTTTTTTAAGGAGTAGAAAAAAAGAAAATGTAGGAAATTACATTGAGGTTTATTGTCTAACAAATAGAAAAAAACCCCACAAACATCAACATTGTTCATAGAGCATGGGGGTGAAGTTTAGAACGAGAGAGAGAGAGAGAGAGATAGATAGAGAGAGAGAGAGAGAGACAGAGAGACAGACAGACAGAAAGAGAGACACAGAGAAACAGAGATAGAAAGTCTTGAAGTGAGAGAGAAAAAGTGGGAAAGAGAAAGAATATGGAGAGAGACACACACAGACATGAAGAGAGAAACAGTAGAGATTGGGGAGATAGAGAGGGCGAGAAAGATAGTTTTATGATTAGCATTCATAGAATGTAAACGAAATGAGAAAATTGAAAAAAAAAAAAGAAAGGCAAGTGAAGGAGAAATTGGGGAAAAATTGATTTACATAAGATAAAAGTGTAAACAGCAGAACAAGTTTTTACGAGAGTAAAAAGAAATAAAAAAAGACCTAGTCATGTGGATTTTTAGTTACTGGAAGGAAACAGAGAGAAAACAACATAATTATTGCCCGATACCGAATAATCCCTGGTGTAATGAACTGAACCCTGTCTCTTGCCTGATGGACTCATTTCATTCTAATCTCTATAACTAAAAGATTCAGGGAGTAAGACAAACTGAGACTACCAAATGTTATTCTTTTTCCACCAATTATTTTTTAAAACTGTTCTTAACTTTAAAGCTTCATAAAATAGTCTTTGACAAACTTGGTAGTCATAAAAACGGACAATAAATTTATATTTTAGAGAATTTTCACCGCAGCGAAAAGTGGTAATCTTAGCGAGTGGTCGATCAGTTTGAATGATATAAAAAGATCGGCTAGTGCCGGCGTCGTAGTCTCGTGGTAGACGCTCCGTTTCCGCACCCATCAGTCTGGGATTTGAGTCCTGCTTTTGGCAGGTCGACGTTTAGTCCTTGAGAAAGGTTATTTACACTCGTTTCTTGGCCACACTCATGCGTTAAAGGAGTACCCGACTATAGGCAGTGAAAGATCTTGTCAGTATGCTAGAGCGAAGCGCTGTAATAATTGCTCTTCTCTGAGTTCAAGAGATTTTTTGTTTGATAATGGCCAATCGGGTAATCCATGTGTATAGCTGCATTAGAGCATTTAGTGGATAAGGCGCTATATAAAAACGCTCTTTACTTTTACTTTACTTTTTTTTGTAATGTTATAACCTCTAGCCTATCTTCACATCTGAGAACTTTGCTTGTATTCAGTTAAAGAAAAAAAATTAGAACCTGCCAAGAACGGTTTTTGAAGTAAAGAGCTCAGGATATTGGCAAGATCTCTGTCCTTCTGGCGCAGATAAAATCAACAATTTCAGAACTCTTTTTTTTCGTGAATTACCTCTCATAACAATTTTACAGAGCAAGTAATACAGAAGCTATAAACAGTATACAAGACGAAATGAGTCTTTAGCGTTTTTTGTCTGGTTAGACATAAAAAAGGGCACAGATTGTGGAAACTTATACACGAATTCCCTAAAAGATCATTTAAAATTAATCGACGCTTCATGAAGTTTTTGTCCATGATCACCATCTCCAGTTTTCTCGAATGATTTTACATAGAGATACATTGAAGGCCGCTTAAATGATATTTTCTGCTTAACCTTGGAAATCAAATAAAATATGACACATTTGTCATATATAAAAACCCAAAGTTAAGAATGTAGATTACTGTTTAAAGCATGTCTAAAAATTATGAATGGATCAATCAATCAATTAGCAAGTCAATCAACAAAATTATAACTATTTTATCATTCAACCAACGAACTAGTCCACAAAAAGCAATGAATCAAACGATTAACAATGACAATGAAAGCAACTAATTGTAAAGCGTTACAACCAACAAAATTGTGACCACTTACAATAAGTCGGATGTCGGTAATTTCAATTTGGAACAACACATCGTAATCTGTATTTATCTCTCCGTTTCTCGTTGTTTAAAAAAAAATTAAATTCAATTATCTTCCCACAAAACTTTGGCTTTTTTATGCAAATTGTAACCTTTGTTAAGCTCAGAAAATTAATTTGCATTGTTTAAAGTATCAATGCCTTGTCATGGGAAAATTGCGACATCCGACTCATTTGCACTAGTTGTCAAACAGGTTACTTATCTTCATCTAACCAAGGTGCCTGCCTACATAACAGCATTACTTACCCCACACGTGCAGCCAACCGACCACCACTTCCCCTGCTCCATCAGCTCTAGGACTTGCCTCGCTGCTCGCCATCACGGTACCCTCTTGTCTCGCTGCCCAGAGGTCTTCATAAAAATCCAAAGACAGACCATGAAGTCTTAGTCTCTGTCGCTCTAACTTCCTGCGATAGCAACAGGGATCGCCAGCTCTGACTTCTTAGGCTTCGGGTTAGAAAGAAAGCTCACAATCTTGCCTTCTGGATCATTTTTATTCCAGCATGGATGTTCTTGTGTTTAAAAGAATTTTTAATCCAGCGAATTGTAATAACTTAACAATGCAGTCTAGTCTCTGTCGCTCGAACTTCCTGAGATAGCAACAGGAATCGGCAGCTCTCCTTAAGGCTCCGCGTCAATCAATACTATGTTGTTTTCATGTTCATCTTAATCCAGCACGGCTCTTTTTGAAAGGTTTTAAGCGATTTCATACTAATAAGTTTAAAGATTGCAGTGTCCTAATGTCTGTCTAGGTGGTAACAAGATAAGCTTCAGCTCTTCAAATTTGATGCGAAAAACGTCCACACCTACATTAAAAAAAAACCAATTATATTATCTTACATTCACAAAGCGCAATTTACCCTAATGTATTTGGAAACCAAGACGTACATGTTAATAACCTATAGATCGTCATAGGTGCTAGTGATTTAATAGCTGTGCGCACATAACCTTCAATTCTTTACACCAGAGAGTAAAGTATCAATTTGTTGAGAGTCAGATATTGCTCGGCCAATTAAAGGTTGTTGGCCCAACTATGTATGATTTCACATAATTGCGATTTTTAAAACCGGAATGTAAAGCGCCTAGAGCCGTTGTTGTTTGGAGACTTGGCGCTATGTTCTTCTTCTCATATCATAATTAAGAAAATACCCAGCAATAAAACCTTATAGATGACCAATAGTTAGTTGTTTTTCAGGAACATTGAATTGCGCTTTAATATTCCATAATTTTATCACAGCAAGTAAGATTTCTATCTGATTACGCGCCAATAAGATAGAAATCAATAAATCCTCTGTTAAGTAATTTTGATTCAAAATTTTTTCCTAACCTAAAAGTGCCGCGGAGAGCACAATTATAGCCAATAACGTTTGCTCTGTAACATCAATTTTTTTAGGGAAATTCGATGGAAAGAAACACAAAATCAAAAGCGTTTCACTGAACTAATCTTTGAAGCCCAGCGGGGTTGTCTTTTGTGATGGGTTCGCTCCATTTCCCTCGATAATTTAGATTGAGGTTAAAGTAAACTCTATCAATTTCTGAAGCACGCAAAAAGTTGAATCGTCGTAATAATCGCATAAAGTCTTTGCTGTATGAAATCGCGCGAACACTGCTTGTTTCTTAAACCATATTATTATCATGATATTTATTTAAAAAATCCAGTGAAAGCAAATAACATAAACTGAACAAATTTGTCAGTCGAATCTTTATACATTAAAATCCTGTGAAACAAACCACAAATTGCCACAATGTAAGTTATTTAAAAAGCAAAGTGGTGATAAGATCTTGTGAAATCAAGGCACAAACTTCCATATGTAAGTTATTAAAAAAGTAAGATAGTGATTAAGTCCTGTGAATTCAAAACACAGATTCATCTGAATGAAGGCTTTGGTTTTAATCCACTGAAAATAAACTTCAAAAAATGAACTTGTGGATTAAAATCAAGAATATTGTTCAAATCCATTCAAATTGAACAAAACTGAAATAACTATTCCATCATTATCAAGGTGATGTTTCAACTTGGGAGATATCAAACCACAAAAACTTACTACTGTTGCTGTCAAAAATGACTCTAGACTTACGTGTACATATCAGTCATATTGTCCAACCTCAACCATGGATCGATCCGTTCTAATGCTCTTTAAGATCAACACCAGTTTGTTAAATTTAAAATCAAATCTTAATGTTTTATTTTAGATTACGTATATCCTCACTCAATTTCTTAAAATGCTGTTCTTTGGATAAAATTTCATATTTGTTTTTTTTTTTTAATTTTTGGAAAGCCTGTTATCAAGTCCTTTGCCATCTTCGCCACAAAACCCACTACCACGTCCTACGATCCTATAGTATTTTTTCTGCAAATAGCCAAACAACACAATTAACACCGAGTACATTTCACCACCGGGATGTTAGTATCTTTGTATTTCACGCAATACCGACATCCTTCACGTCAGGGCTATTTGAAGCAACTGCTTCAGACTAGAAACACTTTTCTTCAAAGAAACACGAAACAGTTAGGGAGAAGGTGGTGGTGGTGGGATGTATTTTGCAATCCTCTTTAAACATCCATATAGTCACGTACAAGTTAAGACAAGGACTGGAATAGGCAACATGGACAACACGGGCAAATAGAAGAAAAACAATACAGCACGAAAACAACACAAGACTACCTCCTTTAACTGTTAACAAAATCTATAAAAACAGAAAACTAATTCCAGGCGTCCGGCGGGTTTGCTTTCTGTTATCTCCTTGATAAAAATGAAGCCCGCCGCACCCCCTTGTGATAATGTGTGTGTATATTTGGGGGGGGGGGGGAGGAGGCAAGTTTTTCTTCTAGCCAGATAATTATGACGAGGTTTGCCCCAAGCCATGTCTAGCGCCAGATCAGCTCTGTCCTCGCTTCTTTATAATTCCCTCT
>BMAT01000312.1:39803-52437 GCA_019649035.1 Elysia marginata
CCGCCTTACTTCGACCTCAAGCCCTAACCTTTTTCCAGCCGCCTGTAGGGAGACTAGAGAGAGTAACATAATCTCATTGTCACTAGCATGATATTGATCCCTATGTCCCAATAGTTGGTCCGAAGGAGCTGCAAGAAACTTAGAGGATGTATTTAAAACGGAACTTCGTTGCTTGAAATACCACTAAGACAATATTGATCCCTGTGGCCGAAAACGTGATCCTGAGATTCTATAAGGAACTTAGGGCACGAAATTTAATAACAATTATGTTGCTTAAAAAGGAGGTATTGATCCTTTCAGTCTGTTTGAAACTATAAGAGACCAGACATACATTGCAACAGACACCGGGGCAGACACTGAGACAGACTTGAAGTAGACACTGAGGCAGACTATGGGACAGACACTGAGGCAGATAGTCAGACAGACCCTGGACAGACACTGACACAGACACTGAGACAAACACTGAGACAGACTTGAAGTAAACACTGAGACAAACCCTGGGACAGACACTGAATAGATGCAGATAGTGAGATAGGCTTGAAGAAGGCAAGCAGCGAACGGGAATTAAAAGCAGCCCGGGCCCGGGCTAAATTGATTAACGCAGCAATAGGCCATCCTCTCATGGGACTTGGAAGTTGTAATAACTTCAGTGAAGGTACATAATCTTCAGTCTAAATCAGACCATGCTGTCATTGTCTAAAACCTCAGTTTGCTTATACATACCTTGACATAATAAAGTTGGTGGTCAATCCAATAAAAATATAATTGTTATGTGAACTAGGTTTAATACTTCAAACTGCCTCCACCCGCTCCTTCATGGCAATGGCGCTCAAATCCTTGCGAAGGTCAACTGTTACATAAAGAAAACTGGGGCTCCTGGTGGGACAGGGAGGGGGGAGGTAACTTACAGCAGTCATCTCTGTCGTGAGCTCCCACAATTTGAATAAGACGATGAGTTTTAAAATGAAGCCGATACAAACTATTTATAAAAATGACATACTTGTCCACGTGATAAAAATTAGATTTCCTGTTAAACGCTTCTGTGTTAAAAAACAGATTATCGCGCGTCACGAAGGCGTTACATTTTTTACACAGTATAACATTAGAAGAAAACAGGCAAAATTTTAGACCGTCTTGTTATTATAAAACATGTGTTTTAAAGCAAAATCGCATACCCCCCTCCCCCCAGACTTTGTTCAAGGACAAAATTATTATATAATTATTCAAGTTGTATCAGGCTTGAGAAGTTAAAAAAAAAACAGCTACTGCGTCAAGAGTCCAGGCACAACAACCGGCTCTGTGGCCTAGCGGTAAGACACTCGCTCAGCGATCGGGAGGTGCGTAGTTCGATCCCCGGTCGAGTCAAACCAAGGACTTTAAAATTGGTATTAGCAGCTGATCCGCCTAAACTCTGATATTTTGGATTTAGAGTTAAGTCTGGTCGGCTCGGTGTCAGGATAATGTGACTGGATGTGGTGTATGCAAGCACCCCTTACATCACAGTGTGGCAGCACGCTTTCAATTGTCCCAAGCGCCGTCTCTGATATAAGCTCGAAGTTATGAAAAATTATAATGTATGTGTTTTTTATAAACCCAACCAGTTCTAGATGTTAAGGGTTGACTCACAGATATTACAATACGTGCTAGCCTCGGTAAAAAATATTTCCTTTGTTGCATTTGTACCTGCTGAAAGGTATCTAAGCGCTTTGCATTAATATAAACACAAATGGTTATGACACTAAGATAGAAATTTTGTGAATGATAGACGGCAAGGATATGCCGACGGTAAATGAACTAGTTCAATGTGTAAAGATTACATTATCAAGATGGTTTGGCATTGAAAATTTTTTACTTTAGAGGTATTAAAACTTTGCTTATTCTGTCTTTTGATGGGACTCTTACTAAAGAAATGCATTTTAATGTCATTTAAAATGGTGAGTGCTTGGTTTATTGAAGCGAAATAATACAGAATCTTCAATCTAAATCAGACCGTACTGTGATTGGTTAATACCTGAGCCTGCTCGCACTGATCTTGACAAAATGAAGTTGGCAGTCAGTCCAATAATAGTAACCGAAGCTGCAGAACCTACACAAATAACCGTTGGAAATTTTTAGCAGTTTATTGTCTCTAGGGGTGTCTACGTTACATGGAGAGGAGATTCTCTATTAGCACATTGGACACACGTGAGTGTATTTGAGACAGAGAGAGAAAGAGAGAGAGAGAAAGAGAGAGAAAGAGAGAGAGAGAGAGAGAGAGTAGATTTGTGATTTTTACCTTTCGTATTTTTTGTAGACATATAAATAGATAGGTAGACAGAGAGAGAGAGAGTATTTTTGTGGTTTCTACCTTTTTTATTTGTTTCAGAGAAAGAGAGAGAAAGTGAGAAGGGAGAAGTAAATAGAATGTGGCTCCTATATACTTCATGTATTTAAGAGAGAGAGAGCGAGAGGGGGGAGAGAGAGAGAGATATAGAATGAGAGAGAGAGACAGAGAGAGAGAGAGAAAGTGAGTTAGTATGAGGGCAAGAGATGAAAAATAAAGTGAAAAAGCTTTTTTTTTAATAAAAAAAGAAAGTGAAGGGGGAAAAGGTTGTAAAGAAGTATAAGGACAAAGAGGTAAGAGGAAACTTGAAGACCGAGGCAGGGCCGAATATACTGTGAAAATATCCTTATAACGTTATTCGCTGACAACATAGACGAGCATACGAGTAAGCTTACAGTGTTTTCTGTTTATAATCAATCCGAAGAAATCAGTTTCGGCAGGTTAGTTCTATCAGTTTTCAAAGCCGTCCACTATAAATGCTTTACATTCTATCCCTAGTCAGTCCAACAGCCGGGATCTTTATCTAGATTTAAATAAGTTCCGAAGATATACTTGTTTGAAAACTCAGGCATAAATGGAAATTAGGAACTCTAAATTTACAAATTATCTCGCCCATGTTTTTGCACTCCATATGTCTTTTTTTCAATTGATTTTTCTAATTTTCAATTGTCTATGTTATCTACAGGTTGTAAACTTATACCTAAGCGGTTAAAATGTGCGTCTTTAAATAAATTTATGTAATTAAGGTCTCATAAAACCGTGCATAACAAGTCTTAGTACGTTCATGTCAGTCTGCACACATAAGGTTGATGGTGGCTACTCGTGAATGATAAAAGAAAGAGAAATACCAAACTTTTGGCCTATGTTACAAAGTAAGGTCAAGGTAAATGAAAAAAAAAAGGCGAAACTGTCTTTAAATGACGTAGACAGATTTTTATTCAAAGAAAGTATTAGAAGTATAATTAGGCCTTATTCTCCATCTCCTCTTTTTTTTCCGCCTTCTTACTCTTTATTTTCTCTTCTTTTACACATTCTGTAATCATAATAATTATAATGTATTTGGTAAAAACCGGCTGATAATTGGTTAAATTGAAACAAAACGACCTTAAAAACCGTGCAAGAAAGAAAAAAGTTGTATTTAGTGAAATCGCAACTTCCAACATCCGATTCGTACGTTTAAAAATACACACTTTATCCTGTAAATCATGAAGAAAGTAACCAGAGCAGCTAGCTGAAATACAGATCCACTTATTGAATAAAAGCCGCGCTCATTTAGCGTACTGTGACAGTTACACTTTTCACCAGCAAACGGTACGCCTAATATGGCACATTGTAGTATTCGGAGTAACGCCACAAACACATACCTATCCAAGTTTTTCGTGCAGAATTTAGCATCACCTATCTTGTCACACCTACATCAAGTTTCATTCGCCAGAGAGAACTAGAACAGCTAAAAGCAACAATAACAATTTAAGCACTTAGTAAAAACTACATTAAGTTTTTTGTTCAATGAAAATTACGTGCACTGTGAGGAAACGATTTTTACATAATCCAAGAATAGAACTTTTATAGGCAATTTTTTTCCATAGCACAGGAAACCAATGACCTCAGGTACTGGTTCTATCTTTAATTCAATATCACGCATTATATTTTATAGTTCCAGTTATTTTCTATTCAAAAAGAAAGCAACAATATAAACTACAGAAATAACTTATTTTAAATTCAACACAATTCAAGGAAAACTGTTAATTAAATGTTTGCGGCACCGGTGTCTAAGACTAATAAAAAAAATTTCCCACCGGTGTTGTAGCCACTAATATTTTTAACACCTAAGCTGTGTGAATACTCTGTCCTGTCACAACGAATGTGAGTACTTCCAGAAAAGCAGTGTGAGCAAGGATCGTGCCCCTTATCGTCATCACACGAACAGACCACAGACTAAACAGTATGTGGCAGTGTCAGACCACAGAGCTGGTGGCAGCCTCCACAGACTCACCCCACCCCCACCACTGCGACCTGTCCTGTTCCAGAGAGCTTTGTCTGTCGCCAACTCGTCAGGTCCCACTACCGTCTTCTACCGCCTCCACCCTACCCTACCTGCCCCATCCCAGGCCCTTGCGCACTGTGACTACTTGATAATATAATCAATGGAACAAGTTTGAAGTTAGTCCTTAGGTAGAGCGTGTGTAAGTGTGTGTTGTGGTGATGGTCTTGGTGTTTTATTCTTATGGAGAAATAGGAACAGATAGAACGATTTAAGAAGATAAAGCAATACGATTCGCGTGATAGAAGAACATTCTTAAGTCTTAGTTTTTCAGTAGTTATTGAAACAACGATTTTGTGAAGATTTGAAGGTGGTTGGCGAGGTGCCTACAGTTCTTGAGACAGAGGTAGAACAATTAGTTTAAAGGATAAGGGGGAAAAGGACAGTCTAAAGTCTATGTACAAAACTAATGACGTGATGAAAGAGCGTGTGCTTGTGTATATGTGCAGAGATGTTGGTCAAAGAACAATATCATAGAAATAGAGACGAGTAGAAGAGATCTAGAGGATAAGGGCAATATGGCCAACGCAGTAGGATAACATTCAAATGTCATTGAAACCCAAGTAAAATTACTCTCTTTTGGACACACTCGCCTTCTTCTACATACATATATTTATTACTAGTCGCTTTTTATTAAGCTTTCAAGTGTCTATAAAGTTGAAAACTAACGAAGTGTGGGCAAAACGGAAAGTACAATCGATAGAAATTAAAAGAAAATCTGCAATAAATTTTTCTTTACAAAAGTTACACATGTAGGCCGGTCTCTATTCAGAACTGAAGAACTTCACGGTAACAAACTTTTAACATGGATTGTTACTTGAAATCTTTATACTATCATTATCATTACGAATAAAGCACAGATTTACAAAAGTGACTGATTGTGGTTCTGTATGGCAAAACGAAGAAGAAAAAAAATTTACTGTAAAAATCTATTTATTAGCCGCGGGTTAAAATTAAACTCCCAAGCGCGACAGAGATACTCCATCATTTCTTTTTTCTGTCCGTATGCTATGCTTTACGAAAATAAATGTAGACAGATTAGCTTAAAATATATTTGTTTTGTCTCCACCCCTAGCAGACCCGTCAAAGCACCAGGAAGATGAATACCTCGTTTCAGGCTTACCCGAAAGAGAACAGGTGATGAAAATGACACAACGAATGATCATTAAAATAGTAGAACACATCATTCTTTCTCCACCCAATTAGGAACTGAATCTAATAAAAAAAAAAAAACGAGTTTCGGGACAAAAGATAATGTATAGGCTTCGAGATATAACATACGTTACGCTGGCATGCTATTAGGTAGGACCTATAACGTAGAGGATTACAATGCCTGCCCGTAGCTACGTTCTGGAGTATCTTTACGGCACGTAACACAGACTAACCTCAGTAATAAAGGAAACAATCTTAATATTATATGTGTGTGTGTGTGTGTGTTATTTCCATATAACTATTAGCATCTCACCCATACTTAGGCAACGTTAAACTATAAAAACTTGTGTGTGTGTGTGTGCCTGTCTCAGATCATTAGTAGAGAGCCAACAAGAGTAACATGAGTTACAGAAAATTTGGCTAATTTGGGCACCCGGAAAAGGTTGCGGAAACGGACATGGGACCTGCAAGATCGAAGAACAAACATGGTGGAAAAGGCCTGGGGGAGGGGGGGGTAATGAACCAACTAGTATCCTCAGCAGGAATCGAAGACTGTCCAGAAAAGATCACCCACAGTAGTACCACACAGACAGACAATCAGACACATGATAGACCCACTGAGAGATTGGCAAGCCTGTTAAGGCTTTCATGCGACCACACGCTCTAAGTCAAGTGCTCACCCTCAAGGACAAGAGACTTCTGGTGTCGCAGGATTACTCTGTCGGAGTGAGTATTAGAAATACGAGAAGGAACAAATTGGTTCTGTAGAGCTTAATGATTGGTGACTCGTCCTCGCTCCTACCCCCATCAACATTCACTCTATCTTTATTGGTAGTTATTGAATGCTTTGGTTGCAAAGAGTTCTCAACATGGTTGGTTGGAATATAAGCGTAAAGATATGTAGTTTGAATCCATATTAAACCAAAAGAGGAATTTTCCATTTATCTTTCTACATGTATATAATAATCTATCTATCCATCTATCTATCTATCTATCTATCTATCTTTCTATCTGTCTGTCTGTCTTTCTATCTATCTACACATCTAATTTATAAGGATTTCAAGCTTCCCTATTGGGCAATAAAAAAAGATTCTTTGGGCGTAGACAACTTAAAACTTTTATCAGTAATAAGTTACTTTGTTAGGAAATCTTCGCCTGTCTGCATAATACGTCGTTATCTAAGACGTTAACAATGATGAAGGTTCAGTATACAATCCTTGAGCCCTATAGAAAAGCTTAAACCGAAATAATTCTGTACCAGTAAAATGTCTACATAGTTTATTGAAACTCAGACAAAAATTCGGACAAAGCCTGGATAAATCACAGTAAAAGACAGAGAGAGGTGGAGTGAAGAAGTGGACAAAAATAAAAGCTACCTGAAGTTATGAATGGCTAGATCTACAGACTGGATAATGGACCTGACTTTTTTAATACACACTATAGACAGTCAGAGACACAGTCTACTGTCTACCGACACAAGAAGCCTTACATTCACCAAGGCTCATCCACAAAGACACAAGATTGTCAGCAGCTAAGGATTATACAGTGCTTCCCAGGGAGTGGCTGGAAGAGAAAGAGGATCGAGTCGATTCTGTGGTACTTGGTCGCCTGGACTTGACGCTTCGCCAGCTCTTAGGGCGCGAACATACTGCGCCCGGTCCGTATCTAATCCAGCAACAAGGAAAAAATAGAGTAGCTGTGATACACTGGAAAAACCGCTGTTTGATCATACTGGCAGCTATGATCAGACGGTGGTTTTTTCCGCTGCAAGCTCTAATTTTATCCATTGCTGGGCTGGATACGGACCGGACGCAGTTTTTTCGTAGCCTTAGCTAGCTCTTAATCTCTTTTCTGATCGTCTTACATGACGCGTACAGAGAAAGGGAGAAATCTATCGAAACATAAGAGGCCGAGACAACAGTGTTAAACCTAAGGATCTCTAATGAGATACGGTAAGATCGTATAGAATAAGTAAAGTAGTATAGAAAGACGATCACAAACTTAGATCTGGCAACACACGAGACGAAAGACAGTGGAATTGGATGGCTTAGTGGTCTGTTTACCTGGCAAGGCGGCGGGTTCGAATGCCACTATGTTCATGTTTTGTCTTGTACTGCCTTATTCTGTCCTTTTGTCTCGTCTGTTGCTAGATCTAAGTTTGTGATCGTCTTTCTTTACTACTGTGACACCTAAAGTCAGGGACGGTTTCTGGTTAGGATACTACCCTTTCCATAAAACCTAAATCTACACCATTTCAAATGAGGGTGTCACGATGTGAAAATAAAAACGAATCACAGGCGTCCAATCAGTCCGTTCCCGATATTTGACCTTCGTATGGCATACGCGTTATACCAAAAGACTATAAGTAACTCGATCTCTACAAATTCTCCAGCCCCCCTCCTTGTTTGAGTGATTGCAGAGTATTGTTTGTTCTTAGCCTGCAAAGGCAGTCTTATTGTAGGTCTGCAATGGTAGTTTTTTATTCCAAAAATCCTTTTTTCATCGTTTCAGTTCCCTCCTTTATCATAGATTTCTAGTTTCCTAACCACATCGCGCCCTAAGAACGCCCTCCCTCTCCCCCCACCTCTCACCCCATTTTTCTATGTCTAACCACTTATTCTTTTGTCTGAGATCTTACTTCATACTGCCTTGTTTGAACATTTTCACAATTATTGTCTCCCTTTATTTTATTCTGAATTTTATCAAGTGCATGTCCCAAGCAAATTTTCTATCTGTTCTTAGTTATCTCTTCTCATTGCTTTTGACTCTGTTTCTTGGCTTTCCGTCTCTGTTTAACTCCCTTTGTATTTAAGCACTTGCTCTCTCTTCTCTATCTTTTTTTTCTAACGTCGAAATTATAGACAGCTAGGAATTAGCGAAACATCAGGCTTAAAGAAAAGTTCTCGATATTAGCAGATGTTTTTCTCAGACAATAGGATTCCACAGGTTTTTTCTCAAGGAAGATCCCTGTATAGAAAAGTTAAAATTAAAACTCTGAGCACAAGAAAATAAAATGCAGTTTAAACTAAGTTTATAATTTTAGGGAGCTTGCTGAATTGAGCTAGACATTGGAGCAATACTCTTGTACGAATAGAACGATCATGAAAAAATCTTGAAGGATAAATACGGAAAGACAGAGATGAGAGAACATTGATTGTGAGATATAGAAGTTTGCTCACGTACAACACAAACTGTAGCATTTAGAATACAGTACTGTACCTTGTGTGATATTCCTTTTTTGATAAAAAAAATCTTCTGTATTAGACTCTCTATAAAGTCTGTCATTTTTACTGAGCGCAACGTCTTGTCGATACCCCTTTACCAAGGAGTGCCTTTGCTACTGAATACGGCCACAGACAGTCATACCTATGGCAGGCACATCAAACTTCTGATTTTAATATAGGAAAAGAAGCCACATCAGAGGTTTGATGTGCCTGCCATCGATACACATTAAAGAAAGTAAATTAAAGAGAGTTTTAGATCGCGCCTGATCGACTAAATACTACAAGCGTTTCACATGGGTTCCCCGACAGGCCATAACCAACGAAATAACCTTCAGAATTCGCAGAACAGCAGCTTTTGTAGCGCTTCACTCCAGCCTACTGACAAGATCTTTCTCTGACCATAGTCGGGTATTCATTTAACACCTGAGTTTGGCGAAGAAATGTGAGTAAATAGCCTCTCTCATGGACTTAATGTCGACCTGCCCAACGCAGGACTCAACCCTCCTGGACTTGGCGGTTCAAAAGCCGAATTTCTATCATGCCTAAAACCTTAAAGATAAAGATAAGACCATTGGAATTCACATGCAACGATTCTTAGAGAGCATGCATTATGGGCCCACTCAGGAGAACAAAGCCCATACGTTAGAATGTGCAGGATGGCCATCTAATAAAAGACACACGAGGTCCCTTAGCTAATCATCTGCTATAAAACCTATGGGCATTGTTGCGTCATACGTTACCGTCGTCCACGCGCAAGATGTCTATTATGAGCTTGTGAGACGCTGCTGGAGTAGCGATACAAAAAGAAAAAAAAAACAACAAAAAGAAAAAAAAAACCAAACCATTAATCTATGTCTGTTAAACACTGTCTATAGTTTTTAATCGTCTGTGTGGCAACCTTTAAATTTCCCTCTCTAACACGTCAACAAGCTATTTCTGCTTTTGGACATACATCTCGCCCTTTATATTTCTGTACTCTCTTTGTTCTTTTTTCCCTTCCCATCGACTGTTTTCTCACTCACTCTCATTATCAGGCCGTCTAGAGCTGTGTCTGTCTATCTATTGTTTAGTCAACACTTAGGATACCCTCATTCCAGTAGTTCTGTTCCTCTCATTAACATTGTATAATTATATTTCTCTGGAGTCCCTGAAGAGGTGTGACAAATTCTTTACAAAAAAAATTAAGCAAGGAAAGTAATGGCTTTGAAGAATTTCTCATTGGTTTTTATACAATACAGTGGGATCCACATAAAATCAACACTTTTTAAGGGAAATTCTTGCTCATATTCAATTTTGTTTGGCAGTCCAAACATGTTGTTTTTATATCTTTTAAATAGCTAGAATTAACCCTTGCTTAAAGTGAACAGATTCTTTTGTGATCTCGACATGTTGAATTTATCAATAATCCAGTGCATGTGTTTATATTTTTTCCCCAAAGAAGATGTATAAGCACAGCAATTTTCACAGTGTGTAAAATTTCCAAGCAAAATCCATACGTGCCTCTACCAAATTAACGCGGAAATGTGAATATCAATATCAAAACACTATACTATGCTTTCTATGACTTCATGACTTTCTTAAAGTATTGAGCCCTATACTAGTTACATTACTTGCCTGTATCAAATTTTCTGCACTGTATGTTGTTAACATTCTTCATACGCCACAGTACTATTATATTATGTATGTAGACATGTATGTGTTTTGCCATTGTATTAACTAGTGTGCTTGCATCTTGAAAACATAACAATGTGCCAATACTCGACAAAAAAGTTTATCTTATCTTTTCTATTATCAACATTAACTTATTGAGATCAATACTTCTCCTTTCTGATCTAACAATTACAATAGAATAAGTACTTATTCTGAACAAGAACCTCGCGGTTAGAGTGTGTTACATTAAACCATAGTTTCTCATCAAACAGGTTAAAACAGGTCTTCACACACAAAAACTAATTTTAAAAAATTTGATTGAAATATTATAAAGGTATGAAATTAGCAGTGGAGATAATTAGGCTTTTTAGTGGAAATGCCCGAAATGTCTGTCCTCAGTATAATTCGAACCTTCGACTTATAGAATGATGCTTCGTCACCCACCGCCTTGCCACTTAGAGAAACATAGCTTATACCATGTTGCCCTGCTAATTTCATACCTTTATAATATTTCAATCATTTGATTGCGCAGTAGCTACCTCCACAATTTATTCTGATTTTTAAAGAATTTGGTAGCATCAAGTGTTAAACTTTTACTTGATCTCTTACACAACTTGCTTCATAGAATTTCATGGTTTACAGATTTTTTTCTTCCGATTTCTTTTACATGTTGTTTCCGATGTTGTGTCACCTACACTGCGCCTTAAAGAATGTATCACCATGTAATGAGCTTTGCAGAACTGCATCCGCCGTTTTCCGAAGCTGTAAATTTCTTGATCGTAAGAAATGTACGCAACTAGTGACTTGTGAACGACGAAAGTAAAAATATGTATAATGAAAGTCAATCGAATCTATTATGATAGTTAAAAGTACTTGATATATGAACCGATAACCTCTAAACTTGAATGAAGTGTTTAGCTGAATTGATTTTAGTTTGCAAGATATAAAACAATGTCATGCGTCCAAGGTAAATACGTTGGATGTCGCAATTCTTACTTTCAACGGCATAGGCTGTTTGGGAACAAGACAATTTTCTTAGTTTCAAAACGTCAAAAATTCATAAAATTCTCAAAGTTTTGTGGAGAGATATTACAACTTTTGTTATTTTTTAAATATACCAAAAAGAAGAGAAAATTAGATTTTTCAATGTCCTTTCCTCAAGAAGGAATTTCCGACTTCCGACACATTCACCCTCGACGCGGGACATATCTACGGAAGCCGGGAAAGAACAGTACAAGCTAATGATGGTAAAATTTTATACAGAAGTATTGCTAGGGAATCACGCGAACTCTGTAAAAAAACTGAAGACTAATAGGGGAAGAGGAGAATGAGATAGATAGATACCGTAGATATATAATTCGCTCAATCCGTCGAGCACTCTTTACCACTGTACTGCAAACATTTACCTGCAAACTACCGTAGATAGATAGATAGAAAGATAGATACATACATACATACATATATACAGATAGTGTTCCATATAGATAGATAGTTAGAGGTAGATAGATAAATTATTGGATTTAGGTTTTTTATGTCATGAAATACATTGCCAACTTGTGTACGGAGCTTTTATATACATTGTAGCCAAGTCCTACCTTTATAGACTAGGCTACAATGTATAGATAGATAAATCAATAGACAGATAGATAGATAGATAGATAGATAGATAGGCAGAGAGATATCTAGAAAAGAGGAGCTACACTAGATTCAAAGCCTAGCCCTACAGAATCAAGGACACACAGAGCATTAAAGCATTAACAAATTCACATCAACATCACCGCTAGACTTGGTGTTAATGATGCTCGCCCCCATAAGGACAAGAGGTTGTTAGTATTCGAATATTATATTTACTCTGTCCGAGTAAGTACAGAGCAGGAAGGAATAAATTCACATTGTGATGATTGGCTATAACTCATGATTGCTGTTATCGTCCTTGCTTTTCCCCTTTTCTTCAATTTCTCACGCTCTGTTCCTATTTCTACCTATCTATCCATTTTCTCTTCTTACTCAAATTTTCCCATCTTTTCTCTGAGCATTGATAGAGGTACAGATAGAGATTCAACCAAAATGCACTACTCACGCGCAAATGTATGAGACAGTTAGTTGCCGGTGTTAGTGTCGGCGTGAGTTTCAAGTGGTAAGGGAAAAAAACAATTGATGCTATGCTTGGTGAGGTTGTCACGTTATCTTTGACTCTCTGTTACAAAAGAAGACAAGGGGTGGTGAATGAGAGAGAGAGAG
>BMAT01000312.1:75810-88441 GCA_019649035.1 Elysia marginata
CTCTCTCTCTCTCTCTCTCTCTCTATCTCTTAAATCTTTTTTCCTTACTCCGTCTCACTGTTTCACGAAGATACCAAACAAAATTAAGTTTTTCAACAGATAATCTGCACGCAGAGCAAAGCTAGAGTTACCAATTTACATATTGTATCTAAGCTTTGACTACCCAGAGCAAATATGAGTGCGAGTTCGAAAGATCTAAGATGAACAATTGGTAATCAATGAGAGGCTTAGAGTCTACGCTAGGGTGGCAAGCCCTGTTTTGTTGAATGCTTGTTCGATTTTATGTCGAGGTCTTTGATATCGGGAAAGATGACGGAAAACGTAACATGTGTTTGACCTCTGTAACTACACTGGTTGGGTATTGATTGCAGCTCCCCCCCTCCTTCCCCACCTCCGCTCCCCCATCCCACCCTTTGTTGACGTAATCCGCCTACATGCTGTAACGGAAGTTAACATTCATTGCTGTGATATTGGTGATACTGCAGTGGTTTTTGGTTAAGTCGGTTAGGCAACTATGCATGGGAAAGTTGAAAATAAATCACTCAAAAACACCTTTTCTTGCTCAAAATTGAAGTTTTGCACAGTAAGATATTCTCATTAGAGATTTGTCCTCGCAAACAGTCCAGATAAGTGGTGTATCGAAAGTTTTAATTCGAGAAAACAGAGTTTTTTATTGTTATATTTGTTGGTTGCAGAGTTTTATTTATTCCCGTAACTCCCTATATTTTTAACCAAGAATAGTTCTAGTTATGTTTCTTTATATTTAATGTAAATGTTCGCCTTTCAACGTTCAGATAAAAACCGCACTGTACAAAGTATTAATCCGTGCAATGATGTAAACTTGCGATATCTGACCCATTTATCTGCCAAGTTACAAGAATATATTTTTCAAGAAGATGGCACAACACATTTGTGCTTACAGTTCAGTCACGTCAAAACAGATGTAATTGAAGAAACGTGACCTCCAATGACCTTTTCATCAAAGAGTTCGCTTTTATAGATCTCTTTAACAGCTGAATCATCCTCTGCTGAAGAAAAACATACATGTACATGGAAAAAAAAGAGTCGCTGCAGCATGGCATACTCACCCACAAAATGAGCCGGTTCGCCATAACGCGTATCCTGTACCGAAGACTCTGAATCGACTCTGAACCGACTCTGGACGGGACACTTTGCAAAGAGACATAGAAACAAACCGACCCGGTCCGACCTGACGAACCCACAAAACTAATAGTCGGGTCGTTTCGGTTGTGTGGTTCCACCAAGTAAACAGTAAAGAGCGTTTTATATAGCGCCCAAGGACTACTATACGCACAATAAAGTAGTCCTTGATAGCGTTAAATCCACTACTATGCTCTAAACGCTTTACATGGATTTCCCTACAGGCCATTACCAAGCAAATTACCTTCTGAACTCACAGAGGTGCAGCAAAATTTAAAAACTTTTTTTGTCCTTTTCAGGGTCTTTTTTCTTAGTCACAGAATCAATTATATAAGTGAGACAAGCAAATACACTGGTATAAAAAACATGCTAAATTACAGTACCTACGCTAACACATATATGCATAAAGTGGCTAAATAAAAAGCCAGCTTACATGTCTTTTTCCATTTTAACATTAGGTTAGAGCCTTTTCAAGGAGGATGGTAAGAAAAATATTTGTACCGTTCATATCTACACTCAAAGCCAATGGATCTATTTGATGTTTGTGAAAATTATTTAATTTGTTTGGACAAGGAATGTGAATAATGTTTTAAAATTGACAAAACTTTTTTTTTGGATATTAATGTAGTATAATAAATGAAAGTCATCGAACGGTTTCTGAGTTTTCCTTAGATTGTTTGCTCTGTTTACGATATTGTAAATTATCTGACACACTTGAGTGTCACGTCCCCTTCCCCTCCAGCAAGTGATATCAAAGGTCAAAATGCTTTCAACGATAGTTTTTTAAAACACGAAGCCTAGAATCTACGTGAAATGAATTGAGTTTACGTAGGAAATACAGTCTTGTGTTACGCTCTTTAATTACGTTGCTAGTTTGCTCTTTCTATGACAGCCTTTCATCAATCGTTGTACCTAAATACTTGGACGATGTCACTGTTTCTGCTTCTTTATTTTTTCTGTAGATGGGCAAATGTTTTGTTTTGTTATGTCTAAAATCTATTATCAGATATTTTGTCTTTTTGGCATAAAGTAGAAGAAAGTTATCATCGCACCCCTGGGTAAACCAGGCGATAGTGTTCTTATCATTGTTTTCGTCCGCTGCTCTGGTCAGCCCAAGTATACTCCTAGTGCCATCAGCTGAGTGCTGTCGCTGTCTTTAGGTTGACAGAATTTAGAATAAATTGCAAATAAAAAAATGAGATAGGACTGCTCATTGAGGGGTACCTGTATTCTTTGCAGTTAGATTTGATTTTCAGCATTTTCCTTGACTTGACGTACTGTAGTCTTTGACTCATGAAGTCAAATGCCCAGGCAAAGATATTTTTGTTTACATTAATCTGGTTGAGTTTTGAAACTAATAGGTGTGGCTGAATGGTGTTGAACGCCGATGAGAAATCTATAGAGAGCAGCCAGCAGAAGTTCTTTGGAAAATCTAGGTGCATATAGATATTGTCTGACAGTGTCAAAATAGCGTCGTCCACACTTCTCTTTTGTCTGTATGCAAATTGGTTACAGCATTTAGTTTTCGGAAATACAATTTTTATCTGAACATTTTGTGGTCTTAGGCGTTAAAGCCACAGGTCTTAGGTCGTTGAGTTCCTTAAATGGTTTTCTTTTTTAAAATTTCTATGATCTCTGAGGTTTTCCCTATCTGTGGTGAAGAATGGTCTTTAAGGCTCCAGTCAAACATGGATGCGAACCCTTTGCATAACTCTTTCGCACAGTATTTTAGTACATAGGCGGAAAGACCACCTGGGCCACAGGATTTTTTAAGCTTGAGACGTCTGAATTCATGCTCTACCTCTTTCTCACAAACTGTAAAACAGTCAGCCTCGCGATCTTGCAAGATAGCCTTTAACCTATTTTTTTGCTTTATACCTAAAATCGTAAACATTGAGCTTAGAACTTTGACTAGCGTCCTTGTCAACATCGATGTCAATTTTTTTTACTCCACACACAGGCATCACTTTCACTCCCTTCTAAGCATCCCTAGCACTTGTTTTTTAAAATATTACGCTCCACTTTCTACTTCAAGTTTTTCATACACTCTTTGATTATAATGAAAGACCATGTTCTTGCGCACTACCACGCCTCTAAGTTCGTGCTCAATTTAGGGTTAAGAAAAAAATAGCAGATAACTTTCCCTCTTTGAATGGTTAGTTTTCTGAATGCACTACCGGATCTATGGCCTAGCGGTAAGATACTCGCTCAGAGAACAGGAGGTGCGTGGTTCGATCCCCGGACGAGTCAAACCAATGACTTTAAAATTGGTATTAGCAGCTGATCCACCTAGTGTCTGGCATTATGGATTTAGTGTTAAGTCTGGTCGGGCCGGTGTCAGAATAATATGACTGAGTGTGGTGTACGCAAGCGCTCCTTACATCACAGTGTGACAGCACGCTTTCAATTGTCCATAGCGCCGTCTCTAATATAACCTCGAAGTTGACTGGGATGTTAAAACTCAAACAACCAACCAACTTAAGACAACCTCGTTTGTTCTTTTACAAAATTACATGTCCTCTTCAAGATCAAAATAGAAAATTCAAAACACTAGTCCGATATTTTACTTGACTCCAACATTGGAGAGGCGTCAAAGCTCACGTTCAATGCTCTTCTAAAAAGATTTGAAATTATCATTTAGGATGACTATGCACTGCATTGCACCTACTTGAGAAGAGATTTACAATAAAATTATCTTTTTTTGTAGTCACTTTTACGGGGCTTTCGCAAACCTAGTCCTTCGTGCTTTAACGATTACATCAGAACTTAATTACTGAGCAGGCAAAGCAAACCCAACGAGTGAGGTCCAACGCAGAGATAAAATAACGGACATCTGTTTGCAAAGCCTCCTCAAGCGAGCCATCAACAAACAAATACTTGACGGGGGAGAAAACCCTAAAATCTGTTGGCCACGGACAATGATTAATTAGGTGATTTCCCTTGGATACTTAAAAGCGTAAAACTTTAAAAAAAGTTGGCTCGGTTTATTTATTTAAAACTTTCAAAATTAGACACACTACTCTTGGGTTTCAAAAAAACGTTTTCTTTTCAAAGCTTAAAATACAAAACTACATCTAAAAAACTTTATAACTAGAAATTTTATCCTATTCAGGCTATGTAATTCAATTTGGTTTTTGTAATTTTGAAAAGTGGAAATAAGGCTTACTCGATTTAATTACATTATCATATTTAAACCCTTAAAATTACAATATTTTTATACATAGGTTGTATGAAGAACATGGGACTAAAACAGGCTGCGGTCGACCTTGGATGTGCGTCTTCAAAGTTTAGCATGATAATAGCTTTTTCAGTTGATTAATTAAAGATTGTAGGTCAATTTTAACACCACCACAAAAGACCGAGATGCAAACTAACACACACGGTCAATTTATAAGATGCGTGACTGACAAGTCCTGCCTCCTCAATCGCTGATTCCAAACTAAGCTTTCCAGATATAAATATTATACATGGAATGAAAGCTTAGGATGTCTGCGATATGAAGCCACCTTATTTTGTATATTAAGTAGTTATGGGATGCGTCATCAACAATTTGCACTAAAGGCGAACAAGTTGTTTAAACACGTTAATGAAAAAACTCAACTGGTTATCATCTGTAACACATACGAAAATTAGCCATAACTTCATCTGCATTAGTTAAATGATTTTACTTCAATTGCTCTTTAAACTTTGGACACAGTATAAAGTCCAATGTAATTACATCTGGTCTATAGAGAGGACGAGGTAGGATCTTTTGGACTCTGAGTTGAGCTAGTGCTTTTTACGTCTTTCTACTGGTTTTGGGGCGAGCGTTGACATGGTGATGAATGAAATTATTGCCTTTTTTCCTATAAAAAATGCACCCGACATGAAAAAAAATATTTAATCACTTCAGCACATCTCGATGTTTAATGTAACAGTACCAGTTGCGTCGAAAGATTTAGACTTGGACAGATTCCTGATAAAGTCAACACCTCGGGGCCGAAAAAAAACATGTTGAATTAACCATTACAAAGATATAAAGAAATACAAAATTAGACTGCAAAACAGAGTTGACTTAAACAAGAGTTTACCTTAAAGGTGTTGACTTTAAGTGGACTCCATGCATTATTTACAACTGATATTTCGATCTGCCGTGGTAACAAAACAGATAAAATGTGTAAGACACTTACATAAATACTCACAAGACTAACAATGAAAAAGCAATTGTATTATTATGAACAATATAAAATATGAATGATGAGATTAAAAAAGAAATAAAATGTACATAGAAATCTAATCTATCTGCCAGAAAAAAGGGGAAGAGGGCGGAGGGGGATGGGGGGTCTGACGAAGGCGTAAAGCCGACAGCTCACTTGTTTCGTCACTAATTTTAGAGCTAAAATATTTATCTCACTTGAAAAAATTGACTTGCTTAGGCCTAGATCTAGTATAGCTAAATGTTTACTTGTCATGGCATAATTCCTTTTTTCGGGCTCTGCGTGTCAAGTTAGTTAACAGAAGGTCAAAGTCGAGATTTTACTTCGTAACAGATTCCAAAAATTTCGTGTGATTTTGAATTCAAACCTTTTAGAAATTAATACCGGATTAGTTTGAAGTTTATCCGTTGAACAACTAGTTATGTAAATTCTTTCTTTTTCGGCTTCAGAAGAATGTGAAAGTTAAGTATGTAAACTATAAAAAATTTTTTGAAAGTAGACCGCCTTCCAATAAAATGAATGTTCTTAACTACTGACACGTGAAGGCAATTATTGTAGCAATAACAGAGCTTCTGATGACCCTCTGGTTATTTTTAGAAGCTTATGATATTGGTTTGTTGTCGGTCTTATTTCACTGGCCTTAATTCACTTTTGATTCACAATTTTATAATACATATAATATTTCTGCAATAGGAATTACAAAAACTGATGGAAATACATGATGGTTGACTGGAGGCTCTCCTTGAAACGGTTAAAAGGTGAAGGGGTGGGTGGGTAGCTGTTTGACTATCTTTTAGTTTCGATGATTTTACCTGAATTAAACGCAAGTCATGACGAAAATAAAAATTCCATTACCACTAAAAACTGGAAGAAAGAATTAGAACAAACACCAAACAAAAAAAAAAACAAAAAAAACCAACTCTTCTTATTCTTCTCTAGTTTATCTATAAAGTTTATTATGTGTCTTGCACAGAGGAAGTTCCTTTAGACTATATTAAACTGACCGTGGATCACTTATTGATTCACCTCCTCCATCTAGTTTTCCTTTAAGATTAATAATAAACGCCTGAAATAAATTCCTAAAAATTTGTAACATACGCAGTAAAATCTTTAAAAACGTTAGTTGTTATGAAAGTAAAATATCAGGTAAGATCAAGTCGTGAAAAGAGGGAAGATAATTTTATTAAATTTAAAGAGACTTGAAATCGAACTTCTAAACATCTTGTACATCATAAATTTGTTAGAGATACATTCACTGCTTACCGATCCTATCCCTGCAAATGAGACTGACCTACATAATATACAGTTATACTATCCCTGTGAATGAGAATGACCTATGTAATATATACTATCCCTGTGAATGAGACTGACCCATATAATAATTATACAATTATGCCACTCCTGTGAATGAGACTGACCGATACTTGCCCGGGAGTAACAATAATGACTATAAGCAGGATTTGGGTATCAAAAGAGCATGGACTTTTTCTTATCTGCCCCGATAATTAGGGAAGAAGAAACTCAATTTTGTCGTGAGGCCGATGAGATTAGTATTTTTTATTAATCGACACGTGACCCGGTTGAGATTTTTGTCAGGTCCATTAGAACAGGACTTAGTTAATGTAACATGTAATTTATAAAAAGAGGAAAAAAACAGCGCAAAGGCAGACAATATTCTTATTCAGGCGAACGCTTGAGAACATGCACGAGCAGCAAGGTATGTGATCGCCTCGTCATTTCTACGGGTTGCCACACTGCTGTCTGATTGGCCGCCACACTTGTCCCGCTGCGCATGACAGGAGTAACGGCTCTTGATTGGCTCCACACCGGATGTACTTGCTGGCGTCTGTAGGATGCGCGAACAGTTGGAGACTGCCACTTCCGCAAGGGTTGGGCAACGAACAATCAACAGTTCCTGTAAGTAACATTCGTAAAAACTGATCTTAATATAGTAGGCTTACGTGTAAGAAATACATTGAGCGCAGACCACTTTACTTATGAAAAGAATTTAGTCGTTTAAGGTCATTAAACATCTACGTGCCGACCCGAAAAGGTTAGGAGGAGTGTTTGCGGTGCCATCCTCACCATTGATGAATTGTTTGCCACCCTGTCAATGTAGCACCATGGTACAGCATTTTCACCACAGGCACCCTTAGGGCGACTACAGAGAGAATAGTTTCCGAGGCCATTCGCTTACAGTCGAATGTAGACACTAGTACACTTGAAGAATTGTAAAGGCTCTATGTATGTGAGTTAAGGACAGTGTACACTACACTCCTACACATTCCAGTCATCTCCAAAAGACTTCATCAATGACTTAAATGCAGTACAATCTTGAAACATACACATTTCAAATATACTTGTTTCTAACCTTTATAAGGAAGATCCAAACAAATGTCGACACCAGTACACTAATTGGATTGTAAAGGCTTTTTGCATGTGAGGTAAGAACAGTGTACACTACACACCTGCTTGTTCCAATCATCTTCAAGAGACTTCAACGTTGACTTAAATGCAGTACAATCTTGAAACCTTTCCATTTTAAAAATACTTGTTTTCTAACCTTTGTGTGGAAGGGACAATCGAATGTAGACACCAGAAGAACACCTTATAGATTGTAAAGGTTTTTGCAAGTGAGTTAGGGACAAAATACAAAACACACCTGCATATTCCAGTCATATTGAAAAGAGATCAACTATGACTTAAATGCAAAACAATATTAAAACCTTTGCATTTAAATTATCGTCATTGTGTAACCATTGTATGGAACATACAGTCGAACGTAGAAACCGATGAACTAAAAGGATTGTTAAGGATTTAAGTATTTGGGTCAGGGACAGTGTAAACTAAACACCTCAACGTTCCAATCATCTTCAAGAGACTTCAACTATGGCTTAAATGCAGTAAAATCTTGAAACCTTTCCATTTAAAAAATACTTAATTTTTAAATTTTGTAAGGAAGATACAAACGAATGTAGACACCAATACAGTTAAATGATTGTAATTGCTTTTTGTATGTGAGTTAAGAACATTGTACACTACACACCTACACATTCCCATCAATTTCCACAGACATAAACTGTGACTTAAATGCAGTACAACGTTGAAATCCATTCGTATGAAAACTACTTGTTATGTAACCTTTCTAAGGAAGATACAGTCGAATGTAGACACCAGAACACTTGATTGACTATAAAGGCTTTCTGCATGTGAGTTAGGGACAGAGTACACTAAACACCTGCACATTCCAGTCATATTGAAAAGACATCAACTTTGAGTTAAGTGCACTGCAACCTTAAAACCTCTATATGGAAAATACACCCGTTTCCTGACCTTTGTAAGGAAATTAGAGTCGAATGTAGACACTAATACACCTAAAGAATTGTAAAGGCTTTATGTATGTGAGTTAAGCATAGTGAACAGTACATTTCTACACATTCCAGGAATCTCCAAAAGACTTAAACTATGACTTCAAAGCAGTAAAATCTAAAATTATCAACATTTCAAATCGACTTGTTTCTAACCATTATAAGGAAGATAAAAAGGAATGTAGACATCAGTACACTAATTGGAGTGTAAAGACTTTTTGCATGTGAGTTAGGGACAAGGTACACTACACACCTGCATGTTCCAATCATCTTCAAGAGACTTCAACTTTGACTTAAATGCAGTACAATCTTGAAACCTTTCCAATAAAAAAATACTTGCTTCTAACCTTTGTTAGGAAGATGTAGTCGAATTGGAGTAACTTTTCTCAGGAAGATATAGTCAAATGTACACACTAATACACTTAAAGGATTGTAAAGGCAATTTGTACCTTCTTCAAGAGACTTCAATTTTGACTTTAATGCAGTGCAAACCTGAAACTTTCCATTTGAAAATTACCTATTTTCTAACCTTTGTAAGGAAGATACAATTAAATGTAGATACCAGAACTCTTAACAATTGTAAAGGCTTTTTGCATGTAAGTTAGAGGCAGTGTACACTACGCACCTGCACATTCCAGTTATCTTCAAAAGAGTACAACTATGAGTTAAATGCAATACAATATAATATTTTACCATTTAAATGATCGTCATTGTGTAACCATTGTGAGGAACATACAGTCGAACATAGACACCAACAAACTAAAAAGATTGTAAAGGCTTTTTGTATGTGAGTTAGGGACAGTGTACACTACACACCAGCAAATTCCAGTCACATTGAAAAGACATCAACTTTGACCTAAACGCACTA
Organism: Elysia marginata; assembly: GCA_019649035.1. Lineage (NCBI taxonomy): Eukaryota > Metazoa > Mollusca > Gastropoda > Plakobranchidae > Elysia > Elysia marginata. The sequence continues at coordinate 85,404 of BMAT01000312.1, forward strand.
CAAACTTAAAACCTCTACAATTGAAATATACCTTTTTTCTAAACTTTGCAAGGAAGATACAGTCGGAAGTAGACACTAGTACACTTAAATGATTGTAAAGGCATTTTTATAAAAGTTAACGACAGTATACACAACATACCTACACATTTAAGTCATCTCCAAGAGACTTCATCTATGACTTCAATGCAGTACAATCTAAAAACATCAACATTTCAAAAATACTTGTTTCTAACTTTTATAAAAAAAAAAAGGTACAAACAAATGTAGACACCAAAACACTAAATGAATTGTAAAGGCTTTTTGCATATGAGTTAGGGACAGTGTAAACTACACAACTGCACATTAGAATCATCTTCAAAAGACATCGTCGCTGACTTAAATGCACTTCAATTTCAAAACACCTACATTGCAAATGTACCTGTTTTCTAACATTTGTAAGGAAGAAAAGTCGAATGTAGACACTACGAAACTTAAAGGATTGTAATGGCTTTATGTTTGTGAGGTAAGGACAGTTTACACTACACTCCTACACATTCCAGTCATCTTCAAAAGAGTACAACTATGACTGAAATGCAATTCAATATAATATTTTAACATTTAAATGATCGTCATTGTATAACCTTTGTGAGGAACATACAGTTAAATGTAGACACCTTTACACGTAATAGATTCTAAAGGCTTTATGTATGTCAGTTAGGGACAGTGTACACTAAACACCTGCACGTTTCAATCGTCTTCGAGAGACTTCGACTATGACTTAATTACAGTACAATCTTGAAACCTTTCCATATAAAAAATACTTGTTTTCTAATCTTTGTAGGGAAGATAAAGTCGAATTTACACATTAGTTGACTTAAAGGATTGTAAGGGCTTTTTGTATGTGAGTTAGTGACATTGTACACTACACACCTGCACATCCCAATCATATTGAAAAGACATCAACTATGACTTGGAAGCACTATAAACCTTGAAACCTCTACATTGGAAATATACCTGTTTTCTAACCTTTGTAAGGAAGATACAGTGGAATGTAGACACTGGTATACTTAAAGGATTGTAAAGGCTTTACTTATGTGAATTAAGGACAGTAGACACTACACTCCTACACATTCCAGTCATCTTCAAAGGAAATCAACTATGACTGAAATGCAATTCAATATAATATTCTAACATTTAAATGATCGTCATTGTGTAGCCTTTGTGTGGGACATACAGTTGAATATAGACACTAGTACACTCAAAGGGTTCTAAAGACTTTATGAATGTGAGTTAAGGACAGTGTCCACTACACTCCTACACATTCCAGTTATCTTCAAAAGAGATTAACTATGACTTAAATGAGATACAATATAACAACCTTTACATTTAAATGATCGTCATTGTGTAACCATTGTGAGGAACATACAGTCGAACGTAGACACCAATAATCTAAAAAGATTGTAAAGGCTTTTTGTATGTGAGTTAGGGACAGTGTACACTACGCACCAGCAAATTCCATTCATATTGAAAAGACATCAACTATGACCTAAACGCACTACAAACTTAAAACCTCTACAATTGAAATATACCTTTTTTCTAAACTTTCCAGAAAGATACAGTCGGAAGTAGACACTAGTACACTTAAAGGATTGTAAAGGCATTTTTTATACGAGTTAAGGACAGTGTACACAACATATCTGCACATTTAAGTTATGTCTAAGATATTTTTATCGATGACTTCAATTTAGTACATTCTTAAAACATCAACATTTTAAATATACTCGTTTCTAACCTTTATAAAAAAGGTAAAAGCAAATGTAGACACCAGTGTACTAAATGGAAAGTAAAGGCTTTTTGCATGTGAGTTAGGGACTGTGTTAAGTACACAACTGCACATTCCAATTATCTTAAAAAGACGTCGTCTCTGACTTAAATACACTACAACTTTAAAACATCTAAATTTGAAATGTACCTGTTTTCTAACATTTGAAAGGAAGGAAAGTCGAATGTAGACACTAGGAAACTTAAAGGATTTTAAAGGATTTATGTTTGTGAGTTAAGGACAGTGTACATTAAACACTTGCACATTCCAGTCATACGGAAAAGAAATCAACAATGTCTTTAAAAAAGTAATTCAATATTAAACCCTTAACATTTAAATGATTGTCATTGTATAACCTTTTGTGAGGAACATACAGTTGAATGTATACACCTATACACGAAATAGATTGTAAAGGCTTTATGTATGTGAGTTAGGGACAAGGTACACTAAACACCTGCATGTTCCAATCATCTCCAAGAGACTTAGACTCTGATTTAATTGCAGTACAATCTTGAAACCTTTCCTTAAAAAAGATACTTCTTTTCTAACCTTTGTATGGGAAGATACAGTGGAATTTAGATACAAGTATACTTCAAGGATTTTAAAGGCTTTATGTATGTAAGTTAAGGACAGTGTGCACTACACTCCTACACATGCCAGTCATCTTCAAAAGAGGTCAACTATTACTTAAAGGAAACACAATATAACATTTTAACATTGAAGTGATCGTCATTGTGTAACCTTTGTGAGGAACAAACAGTTGAAAGTGTACACTAGTACATACGTAATTGATTGTAAAGGCTTTTTTCATGTGAGTTAGGGATGATGTACATTACACACCCTCGCACTCCAGTCATCTTCAAAAGAGATCAACTATGAATTAAATGCAATACAATATAAAATTATTAAAATTTTAAAAATACCAGTTTTCTAACCCTTAAAAGAGAGATACAAACAAATGTAGGCACCTGTACACTTAATGGATTGTAAAGGCTTTTTGCGTGTGAGTTAGGGACAGTGTACACTAGATACCTGCATGCTCCAATCATCTTCAAATGACTTCAACTTCGACCCAAATGCAGTGCAATCTTGAAACTTTTCCATTTGAAAAATACTTGTTTTCTAACCTTTTTAAGGAAGATACAGTCGAATGTAGACACTAGATCACTTAATAGATTGTAAAGGCGTTTTGCATAGGAGTTAGGGACAATTTACACTACACACCTGCACATTCCAG
>BMAT01000318.1:4052-29912 GCA_019649035.1 Elysia marginata
TGATGATGGTGATGATGATGATGACAATAACGATGATGATGTTGATGACGACGATGATGATGATGACGACGACGACGAGGATGATGGTTACGATGTTGGTGATGATGATGATGATGATGATGATGATGATGATGATGATCATCATAATAATGATGATGATGATGATGATGATGATGATGATGATAATGATGATGACGACGACGAGGATGATGATTACGATGTTGGTGATGATGATGATGATGATGATGATGATAACCAAACTCATCCTCATGTAGGCATAAAAATGTCCGCGCTTTGTTGATATCGTGAACTACAAATCTACGTTTTGGCCTTACCAATTTAGTGAATAGACTATCCTTTAGTAAAAAAAACTCTTCATCGGAAGACGAATCCAGTGTGCAGACTGTCTTCAATAGATCTGACTGTAAAAATAGCACTGTAACCTACGTGAACAAAGATCGGCCTACTTATAAACCGCGGGGTAAACCAGCGTCTCTATGTGGGGTCGAGCCGATACTTTTCGAAGCTCAAGCAGCTAAAAGCGAGCTGGTTAAAGCACAGCTTCGGAAAGTATTCTCTCTGTGGTCGCCTTTAGGTCACAATCGGTAGCGAACAGCCTTGGAAAGAATGTAGTTAGGATTCTTAATAAAGCGACGGCGCCACACCTCTACTCCGCGCGCGGAGGTACAGCTTGGTCTATGTGTGCCGCAACGGTTTTCATAACACTAACAGGTTTTTTTTCAAATTCCATTGCCTCGGGCAGCGCGCTTCCGCGGCCGTAAGCGAATATATAATTATATTCATGTGACAATTGTAGAGTGCCATATATTTAAATCCAAATTCTTCTCTGTTAATCATGTTTGTATTTTGAGGAAACATCTTACTAGCCATAACTTTATTCAAAAAGTTGAAAATATTTTTTTTTTAATTTCTGTTGAAAATTGCAATCATATTACATGTACTAAAAAAATTGAAAAGGGCACTTGATCAGCATCGACCATTAAAAAATATTAGTTGCAACCAATGTAACACTTTTTCCATTTTTAAAATTAAAAAAAAGCTTCTAAATCAATTAAACTTTTAATATTGATCCTCAATTTTATTTTTGCTAAAAGCAACTTTTTAACGTTTCAAAGCTCAGAAAAATGCATTGTTAAAAGTATCAGCGCCTTGTGCTCTGACTATTGAGAAATATGACTCATTTGGACTAGTTTAGAAGGCATACTTCACGTGCTGGCCCTGTTAATCTTTTGGTGGTCTCCTTGGAACCCTACTAAGACAAAGAGAGACCGATTGCTACACCACACGCAACAACAACAACATCCTATCTGAATGTACAGAAGGGCCTCACTGCACCGACCAGGACCTGGGGGACTGCACTGATGCTGCCCAGGCCTAGATCACACATTGGCGCGACAAGATATGATGATGATGATGATGATGATGATGATGATGATGATGATGATGATGAGAAGGCATACTGAATAAAAAGGATAAAAATGTAATCTTTTTTATTGACATTTGGTGCAATGATGTTACACTGACGTTGAAAATATTATTTTGGAGAATCTTCCCTAGAACAGTTACCAAAGGTGCAGCTTAATAACAAAGAACTCTACAGTTTCATTCAATGTAAACAATATTGCCAGCATATAGATTTATATTTGGAGGGCTTACCCTCTTTATCTAGGTTCAAGTCACCGGAGGCTCGAACCCTGGACCTCTAGGTAAAACAACTGAATTTCTACCTCTGGACCACAACAAAGTATTTTTGTCTCGGTTGTTGGCTCTGTTTTTTTAATCATTCACAACTTCTGCACTTTCTTTTTTTTCGAATTGATTTTTCCGTTCTTTTTAATTCACCCAGTACATCTTTTACCTATTTAAAAAAAAAACCAACCAATATTAAACAACTTTTAAAAAGCTATGTTGTCTCGCTTTGTACCATATTATTTATAGTTTAGAATGTGACAAGCTTGATCGTAAAGGTGGTAAAAAATTATCATGTAGAAGGAAAAAAAAGAATCAATGCGCTTTTCATCATGATTTTTGTAAAATTGTAAATTGAATATTGCAATACAATTGCTTAAATGGATCACACGAATTTATGGAGATGGGCCTGCAAATGATGGTGATAATGTGCTATTGTTTTTTGTCTAAAATGATTGATTACGGCCTACTTTCAGTTAGATTTCCCAACATCTTTTCCAAGTTATTTAACCTCACAACAATCCACGCCTCTTTTTAAAAAAAGGAGACAACTCTCTAATTCTGTGTATAAAATAGGCTTGATTATAGAGTTATTTTTCCTTGGCTTTCCTCTGTAATTGGGTTCGAATTTGTCTATCTATTGTCTAGACCAGTGTTCTCAACCTTTTTTTTTTTATTTCTGACCCCAATTCGATTGTTTGGCAAGAGGAACGACCCCTCATATTCCACACCCCAAATAAAGTAATAAACAAACACTTTAAAACTCCCATACACCGCGTTAAAAAATGCGTACGATCCAACAGCAGCCAATTAATAAGGCTTAAATTGCATAGTTAACACAGAACTGTAATTTAATTATTAATGCTTCAAATCATTCACGTTTCAAGCAAATACAAAGCAAGAAATAGGAGAGGGGAGAATTTTCACACAGGAAATTTCTATTTAGTTTTATTTTTTTTTGGAAATACTTGTAAAGGGTCTTGTGCATTTCGGTACATTATTTTTTATGATAACAAACTTAACTAACAAAATGAAAGGTAATAAAAAATATTTGCAACTGAAATAAAAAGTGGCATCCGGTGCTGAAATATTGCCAAGGAGAGAACACATACGGTACACAAAGACATTACAACACAAACAAAAAGCAATAAGAGGGCAGCGCCAGCAAAACAGCGACCAACCTCAAAATTCTTGGGGAAGTCTTCCATAAAGCAAGGCGCGTACCACCAGCAACACCCAGCTATTTGAGTACATGTATTTCCTTGCTTTTAATTTGAGTTGGTCAAGAGTAGAGAGTCTCCTTTCGCAAGTATAAGTTAATGCAAATTGGACAATGGCCCGAAATCCTGTTCGATTAACTTAGATAGTATAACTCCTGGAGTGAACACTTAAACTACAAAACATTTCTCAAGAAACGTTTCGCGTGCTGATGAATCATATCTCAATCCCAAAAGCTCGTCTTGAATGTCACCTGTGACCTAAAATAAAAAAGGTCTTCACGGCTGTACTGCTATGCGAATGATTTCGGTCGCTAGTTCAAAATACAGGCTTTGTCTATTTGGCAACTTCCATTCTTAAGAAACTCGTGTTTTCAGTGAAGTCTAAATTGTTGAAGACAACAAATAAGATAGATCTACATACCTAGTCTTAGTTTTAGAACCACATTTTGACATAGATCTAGATATACCCTGAAACTACATGTACAACTCAGCAGTATAATGGGTTAACTATATTCAACAATTTGTTTGTTTTATGTTGTTTATGAATAGGTTTCATTGGTGTCTTTCGTTTCATTTATCAGCGACCAGGTTGCGATCGAAATCCGCTGGCACAGAAAAATGTTTAGAATATCTGGAAATGATGATGGCTAAACTGCACCGGCTATGAAACGTAGAGTCCTTTTAGCACGTGGTTGAGTGAAATAGACTGTGTATTGATTTCATAATCTAGAGGAGCCGACTGTAAGTGCTATGATTTAGATATACTTGTATATCTAGGGGCAGTGTGGCAGAGTGGTTAGCGCGTCGGACTTGAGATCTGGAGGTCGTGAGCTTGGATTCCGACCATGACATGTTGCCTTTGACTTGGGAAGCAATTTACCCTAACTTTCCCCAGTCCATTCACCTGTAAAATGTGTACCTGGCTAAAAGCAGGGCTGGAAATTTGTGGAATGTTAGTAATTGCGCACCTAAAAAGGCTGCGGTAATGTAATGCTCTGAAATATGAGTTGAATTTGCTCTTGATCTAATGTATGCAAAGATATATCTCTGAATGTATGTTATCAAGTTGAATTTTGCAACAGAATCTCATGGGTTAGGGCCAAGGGTCAAAAGAGAAGGTAGGAGACGAAAACCTAGGAGAGTAAGACAGACATGTAGGCCTACAAACAGACCTGTGAAGAGAAAGAGAAAGACAGAGATATGTAGGTAGATGATAGATGGATAGATAATTTTATATAGATAGATAGATAGGTAGATAGATAGATAGATAGATGGAGAGAGAGAAGATGTGGACCGGGATAAAAAGGAGGATGAAACAGCTATAGAGAGATAAAAAAGGGAAGGCGTTGAAACCTCAGCAGAAAACCAAATATTATCCGCAGACGCCCAGAAGTCATGTTTTGGACCAAAAGAGAAGGTGGAAGAGGAAGAGACAGACAGACATGACCAAATAGGAAGAGTTTTAAAGACATAGCGAGGGAGAGAGCGAGAGAGAGAAGTGAACTCTGACAAAGAGGAGGATAAAAAAGGGAGATACAAACCAAAGAGAAGGCGTTGATAGGAAATGCAAAAAAAAAAAAAAGAAAAAAATCAAGCAGGAAGTAAGCCTGCGGAAAGAAGACAAAGCAGATGCAGATATTACAACCTTATGGGGACGAAAAGAAAAGAAGAGAACCTTTTAATTGAAGGTCAGTCCATTTTTAGATTCTTTACTTAAACCTATTCGCGGGCATATTACTAGTGAACATAAATAACCTTAGTAAAGTTTTCCCACTTTTGTGGATCTATATTTTTTTATCTCGCAGTATTTCAGAAATTTTAGCTGGCCTCACTCAGGGGCCACTCTTCAAAAAGTTCATGTTCATCTGCCCTAGTAAGCGGCAGCTTAAAGTTGATAATGGAGATAAGCAATTGCGTCTCATTAGATTCGAAACTACATGTCCATGCATGGTAAGTGAGAGTTGAACTCGAGACAGTTACAAATTACGTCAACAATAGCAATGACTAATACCATGATGTAAAAAAAATATAAAACAATTTTAAAATTTTTTCAATCCCAGCAAACTTTATTTCACAATACAAATCCCACAGCAACAGCGTGTTTTCTATAGCTTTCAATTAAAAGATTGAGAATAGTGATAACATTGGAAAGCCCTAGATGTGGTTTGAGGAAAAAGAAATTAAGCACAATGATGAAAATTTTAACGTTTAAGCCATTACTTTTGCTAGATGAAATTATCCAAAAAAATCTGTACGCCTATTCTCCTGCCATATTACTCCAAATAATGGCTTTTTAAAGTTGAAAAGTTCTTATGAAGTGCTTTTCAATACTTAAATAAAACGGAAGAAACACTAAGCAGGCGTTGAAAACACCAAAAACTTCACATTTCCCAGCCATTCTCCGTTAAATACTGATCTTTTAAATGTCCATTGTTTCATATCAAATGGCTTTATTTCGTATATTTTTTTTATAAATAAGAACTCGAAAGTCGCAACAGATTAATAAATTTGTATCAAGTGAGATATTCGGAGTTAAAAGCTTTAATGAACAAGATTTTTTTTAAACATTAAGACGCCAGAAATCTTTATTATGCATTTGATCTAAACAGGGTTATAAAATGCAAAGCAATTCTTGTCTGCATAGGCAGGCTGGAACAGGTTAAGGAACTGTTAACTAGAATATATCTAAAACAAGATAACGATACAAAATTTAATGGTTATCATAGAAAAGATAGAGCAACATTTCTGAGATGTTGAACGTCCAGGTCCAGTTTTTACTTCCGTTTTCCTCCAGCGACGCCTCCGGCAATGGTATCAACCACACCAGCCACAGTGGTGAACGAACACTGGGTATTACACATAGAATTGCAAGCGGTGAAAGTAAAGCCACATGTAATCAAAGACAGAGGGTTGGAGCCATCTCCGCGACATTCGGCAAGCTGGCCGCCGCATTGGGCACCACAAGTGTCTACACAGTTACAGACAGCGCCACAAGCTGTGTTACAGATGGTCGCCTGGGTCTGACACAGCCCACCAAGGAGACCTGTCAGGTCACAGGCTTGCTGGGCAAACCCACACTGTCCGCTACAGGTGTCTGTACAGGGAGAAGCGTTGGTGCTGTAGACCAGGACGGCGACCACGGCTAGGGACACGGCAGTTCTGAAAGAGTTCATGATTGTCTGACTGGTTTGGTTGGCTTAGAGCTGGCGACGTGTACTCAGTGCACAAGAACACTTGACAAGTGATTGGACGACAAGTTCATGGTAAACTTTATAGGCCTACTGATAGCCCATGTTGGTTGGTTAAATTTTTGCACATACAACAAATTTTTATCTATCTTAACAATCGACCCCTTTGACTAGAAGCGCAATTACATTTTCAATTTGAGATATATACCAAGCACATTCTGGTAGTAGCGTGACAAGAAATCAGCATTTTAAAAGCTTTTACTTTTGGCATAATGATGTTTGTAATATTAGAACAGTGGAGGGTGTTTATGTGTCTACGTGTGTCTGGAGAGGTATCCTTCAGAATTACACTTAATGGAAATTTTGCATATATGAGGAAATCACTCTGTATGATGGTTACAATGGAAAACCGCTTATCTTACCTGACAAATGTGACACAGTTATGCCTAAAAACAATTCACAAAATATGAAAATAGAGGCATAAAATATTTTATAGAACTAGAATAGAGAGGTAGTGAGATAAATTTTAATTTTTGTTCTCCGCGTACTGTCGGATCACAGGCTTCACTTCCTCGTGTAACTTTGTCTTATAGATGAGGTGTAGGGTAAAGCAAAAAATCTACTACAGCTCATCAGTAAATTTTTACGGTTGCCTTAGTTAGGAACGGCACCTGTTCTGAGCCGAATCAAATGGTATACAGGTTATGAAAGTTCAACTTCATTACAACTCTAGTTTACCTATGAACTTATAAACCTAGGTGCCTTGGTAATCTCTACCAATCAGCGCACCACTCTGGCGCTTAATACGTTTTTTTTTTTATTTCTACAAGTTAAAACTACTCGTACGTTTTGTTAATCACTTGAAATCCATCTCAGCTTTTTATGGGATCTTTTGGAAATTTGCCCTTTAGGTACCTTTGAATGTAACAAATAAGAAAATGGGATTTTAGAAAAATTAAACCCAGTTTTGAAGCTTTCCTAGCAATGGACGAAAATCACTTCTTAAAATCGTATGAAAAATTTTATAAATAACCAAATTATGTTCCATAAAAAATTCCATAATTCTTCTAAGTCGTAAACATTCCTATAGTGAGCAAAAAGTTTTAAATGAGGGGACAGATAAATTTTGAAAATGGTCAAATTTGACATTGAAAATTCAATACGGCCGCCTTTACTATAGCAACCATGATATTTTTGCTCATGTTCCTCCAATTTGACAATGCTGAATTGATTCGTAACCATCATTTTGGTAGCAACCTTGAACTTAAAAAAATATCTTAGGGCCCGTTCAAGCTTGTGCTTTTAAGATTGCGATACAGTTTGTTATTTCACCATAATCTATACCTGTTTTAGATGGGGTGATGTCATGGTCTAGTTATAGACAATCCGCTCTCGGACAGAGAGATCCAGGTCTCGAACGCGGTGTTTAGTAAAGTTTCTTTTCACACATTTTAGCCTCATTGAGGCAGCAAATGAGTATGTAGCAAAAGCCAGTAAAAGATCTTGTCCATGTCCTGGAGTAATACCCTTTTCTTACTATGTCTCTTTGAGTTTAAAAGATATTTTGGTTGTGATTGACCTGTTGTAGAATTTACGTAAAGCCTTCGAAGCATTTTTGTGTATTGTGCGATTAATAAATGTCTTTTTACTTCTAGTATATAAGTTTGGGTGACAAAAATGTACAAAGATTTTTGTTTTTAAAAGGCTGTTAAATTTTATGTCAATATGCAAGAGAGACTGCAAGTTTTAACAGTAAGTCCACTTCACAATAGGCCTACCATTGCATTTTGAATCTGGACACCTTTTGTTGGTCATACAATTTGCTGTAATCAATATCTACTATCATAGAAATATTGACATTAGTGCCCAAGTGTCAAATACTTCGAGTTTACAGCACAAGTGGCAATACAAATTGAAATACAAATTTGTCAGGTATTACCTTACTGAACACGAGGAATTCTTTATCGACTAAGCAGATTTGTCTTCTTCGTGCAGTATAATACAAATTGATACTGCTTACTTGACGCATCTAAACTTCAATAAATGCTAAAACACCGCGAATCATCGAAGTAGCTATATAAGCTGGAATACCAGGTAGGTAACCATCACATTTCAGTGCTCCCGAGAAAACACTTCAAATACCAAGCCAAGCCAGCCAGACAATCATGAACACTCTCCGAACTGCCGTGTCTCTGGCCGTGGTCGCCATCCTGGTCTACAGCACCAACGCCTCTCCCTGTACAGACACCTGTAGCGGACAGTGTGGGTTTGCCCAGCAAGCCTGTGATCTGACAGGTCTTCTTGGCAATCTATGTCAGACCCAGGCTACCATCTGCAACACAGCTTGTGGCGCCGTCTGTAACTGTATTGACACCTGCGGTGCCCAATGCGGCGGCCAGCTCGCAGAATGTCGCGGAGATGGCTCCAACCCTGTGGCTTTGGTAACTTGTGGCTTCAGTTTCACTGGTTGTAACGCTCTGTGTAATACCCAGTGTGGCTTCACCACTGTGGCTGGTATAGTTGACACCATTGGCGGTAGCATCGCTGGACCAGCCCCGTAAAGATCGACCAGTGAACTCAATCGACCTTGACATCTGGCCATCTTAGTTCAAAATGTAAATCTCTCTGACAAACGGATCTCTAGTTTTTTTTATATATCTCTGTATATACCGAAACAGAACTTCTGGCGCATGCATGAAATCAAAGCTCCTTGATTAAACTTGAATAAGTTGATGACATCTTTACTCGGGTAAAAAGAACTTGAAATAAATTTTATAAAAAACATTGTTTTGTTTTAATCTTCATATGTAGTTAACATATACACCGTTTGGATTTGTGTGCACTGTTTGTTGGTTTTAACGTTTTAGGAGTACCTTAAACAACTGCCCGAAATCATTCTGTCGTTCTGGCTAAATTTGCTTGATGACATTTTCACTTACCTAAAAAAACTTGAAATAAGTAAAAATATTGTTCTTTTTTATCTAAATAATCAAAGAAACATATACACTGTTTGGATTTGTGTGCACTGTTTGTAGGTTTTACATTTTTAGGACTATTTTAGACAACTGTCAGACATCATTCTTTCGGTCTGGTCAACTTTGCTTTGTATGGTTATAAATTAAACATTGCAAACAGGTACATAAAAAAAAAATTACTAGCTGAATGCCCTATCATGCTCGGCATGAAATAGTCACCTCAATACAATAGTTCACAGGACCTCTTTGAATACCACATTTCTGGTTCATCCATTTGTTATATCGATGTTGTGTCGCCAGTCCTTGATAGAGCGAGATAATGCATCCCGTGGCTTAAAATTCATTGGAGTAATGTAAATGGATACCAACAACTTTCAAGGACTGGCCTTGCGCTGAATTAATCTTTTATAGGTCTGGATTTTGATAGAGGTTGAGCATGTTGAACATTTAACATGTAAATTTTATTCTGGAGTTGTTTATTTAAAGACCGTACATCCGTTTTTCCAAAATGTGCAGTAGGGCCAAAAAGCCAAGTCAAAGCATATGATGCAAAAATGTATTGTGTAAAGATGCTCCGCACTACAAATAAAGAAAAATTTGAAACACACTTTTTTAATTTCATTGGGTTGCAACGTGTCGTTTCGGCCGCCTCTCAAAAGTTTAGAAAATGAATACTTAAAGTTTATTTACTGCCTTAAGAAATATCGATGATTTAGTTAACCGTCAGCGAATAAACATGTAGGAATTTGAAGCATATTCTTTGCTTTGTGTGTGTTTCTGTGAGGGGGTGGGGTGGGGGTAAAGCTATTTATAAAAAAGAAAGCGTTTTTGTTCTAAATAATTTCATGTAACTTGGTAAAAATGAAACTAATTGTCGAAAAGCTCGTTTTATTTTCATTTTTAAAGGTGTAACAATTGCACGAGATAAACTCATTTATGTTCCATCTGCGAAGCATTTTCGATCGGTTTCAGACATGTATAAAAATCAATAACTATCGTTACCCAAAGAGGTCGATGCTTCGTCCTTAAATGAAACTTGTCTCATCTTATCTTTTTCTTTTTTTTTGTTTACACACAATTAAATGTAACTGTCATATAAACAAGTACAATGTAACGAGAACAGAGCGTAATATGATTATTGTGGCAAATTTAACATTAAAATGTAGAGTACAAGCATTATCTTATGATTGAATAGTTAAGTCTGCTGACGTCTTGTCATCAGGTAAGTTGATCCAAAACGGTCGGCGATTTTCTGGGCTGGCATCAGTGGAAGTAGCGTATAAATCAGCTCTAATTTTACATGTTTCAATCCCTCTTAGTTTCTTGTGATTTTCACAACAAGCTGATGAAAGTTGCAAGGTAGCTTTTAGAACTGCAACAGAAATTTCCGTCTGGTCAAACGCTGTTTGATAGATAAACTCTTTGGAACTTTTGCAGAATTTTGCCCATACAATTTTGTGTAAGTATGGCCGTTATTTTCCTAGCTGTTTTAGAGCATACTGGTTTACTCCAGATGTCCAGTTCCTGAAGTCTGACAATGACATTTCCACTGGTTGACAATTTGTTACTTTTGTTGCCTCTACGAAGTCTCTAAAATCAAACAGCTTGCCCATTTTTCTAATCTGTTTCTCCATGTGCTGAGTCGGATGCCATAAAAGAGTGCCAAGGTTCAAAGTACTTCAGCTCAATTTGTTCTGCATCATACTTTGGATTGTTTACTATATGGAGCAGCATGGTAAAGAATGTCCAATTTTATTCGACCTAAGCAATTGTCAAGCCACAGGGCCAGCTTTGTAACGTCTCCTATGCTTTCAATAAACTTGTGAAGTGCTGAGTATATATTCTCGTCTTTGCTTCCATCGATGGTTTCATGCCACAAAACAATAGTGTCTCTTCCCTTTTTGCCTAGTTCGCTAATTGTTTTGTTGAAAACAAATACAATGTAGCCGCTTTAAGAACCCACAAGCCTTGAATTAGTCGATTCTAGGCAGCATCAACACCATTCGAATATCGGCAGATACTTTCAATTCTCCTACAACTGTGTGAATCAATTACTGTGATTTTCTTCCGCATCATTTTTGGTAAGCAGATCTTGCCACTCTGAACTTTCCTTTGTGCAGCATAAGTTCACTTACATCGCTGAAGCCAACACAGTCACAGTTCAGAGTATGTGATATGTACGGATAATTTTATTCTCATCGTCTTGAAGACTTTGTAGAGTGTACTGGGAGATACAGGTGTGTGTGTGTGTGATGAGTTGTACTTTTTGTGCATATTTGTGATTGTCAGATAAGTCGGCAGATATCGCCTTAATGGCGTTTTTCATTTGCATAATGGGTTCTACTCGGATTGCAGCTTTCTATAAAGTTATTTATGGCATCTTCGTCGCGTTTTTTGTTTGTTTGTTTTTTTTTGGTGCTGTCCACGGCCATCTATGTGGACTGGTTGATCACTTTGTATTTTCTTTAAAGTTTTTTTTTATTATTGTGTTATGTTTGGTTTCATTCCCAGAGTTCCGAAGAAAAATGTTTTGCACATTTCAAGGACACATTTATCTGGACGTCTAAACGTGTATTTTAGAGTTACATTCTTTTTCTTGACCTCCCTGCTCATTCTCCTTCTCTGGACAGTGTGCCTGTTTACCCTCTCGAGAATGAAAGACTTTCTTCCAGAGTAATCCAAGCTCCCAAAATGCTTGTTATTATTTAAGTGGTCTTCTTAAAAAAGGATTCGCAGCATGCTTTCTTCCTTTTACACGAGCTAGATAGAGACAGATAGGTCAAATAAAAATAACAATTGAGACAGACATGTGTCTATTACTGCATCTTTGACACTAGGAATTTTCTTGCTAGGGGTGTTCCAATCGATGATGCTTGAGATCACTCAAAAGGCTCCAATAATATTATCATAAAATGAGCTGAAGGTTCGAATGTTGAGGTATTGAGTGTTATCACAAGAGTGCCGTAAATCTATTTATATATTTATTGTTCTATATGTATTAGCAGCCTTATCTGAAAAAAAAAGAACAGAAACAGGTCAGAATAAAAATTAATAAAAGTAAAAGCGACTCCAAAAAGAAAGAATTTAAAGCAGTAAGAAATAAGCTTCTCCATGAACTGCAGTCTGTGGTCAAATGTAAACGGAACAATGAGCTGGATAAAGCGGCGGAAGATATCGACAAATTGCCTGATCATACCAGTATGTTTAAAGCAGTCAAATCCCTGAATAGGAAAAAGCCAGAGAACCCAAAAATATTTGACACAGATGGAAAATTTATCACAAACATAGACGAAATACAAACTGTACTTGGTAAACACTTCAAAGATAAATTCAGAGACGATCAAATCAATTATCTAGAACCTTTCCAAGGCGACGCACGTGATCTTAAAAATCCAATAACTACAAATGAGGTAGAAAAAGCCCTCGCCCGTCTTAACAACAACAGAGCGTGTGGGGAGGACGGAATACCTGAGGAACTCATCAAATACGGCGCTGATACACTCGCCAAGGTTATTTGCAACATTCTTAATAGAGTTTTCTTAGAACACAACGATATAAACATCAACGATGGTAAAGTGATAACGCTTCAAAAACCAGGAAAGTCTAAAGGTCCTGTCACTAATCTTCGCCCCATAACTTTGTTAAATACCTTGAGAAAAGTGCTTTCACATATCGTGCTAATCAGAACTAAGCATGACATAAACGAGTACCTATCTCCAAGTCATAGCGGATTTAGGGAAGGGAGGAGCACATCCGATATAGTGTGGAGTCACAGATGGCTAGTTAGCAAGACCTATACCGAGAACATACACTTTTTTTATAACAGGCATTGTTATGTCCAGTGCCTTTGACACCGTAGACAGACACCTTCTCCTTAACATACTGAAGAATATCATTAGAGAAGACGAACAAGGCATAATCAGATACTTTCTTAGTAATAAAGAACTATCTATAGAGCTCAAAGAGTCATAAAAAACAGAATCATTCAAGTCAAATAGTGGAACTCCTCAAGGTGATAGCCTCAGCCCTGTCTTATTCATTGTCTACTTAGAACATGCGCTCAAAAACATACGGAAGATCGAGACACTCCACACTCAAAACACTTTAGAACTGGCATACGCCGACGACGTTGACTTTGTTTCAACAACTGACTTTGTCGACGTAGAAAATTCGAAAAGAGTTAGCAGACTTCAGGTTAAATGTTAATACCAACAAAACTGAAAACACACTCGTTCAAAAAGACAGAGAAGATTGGAAAAAAGTGAAGAAAGTAGGCTCATTGCTGGGAGATACAGAAGATATTGAAAGAAGGAAACAATTATCCAACCTCGCCCTACAGAAGCTGTCAAGCATCTCGATAAGAAACGACAAGGCGAAACAAGTAACAAGACTTAACCTTTACCGAGCACTCGTGAAGTCAATACTTCTGTATAACTGTGGCACATGGTCTCTGGCAAAGCAAGAAGAACACAAACTAAACGCTTTCCACCGCAGCGGCGGCAGCCAATTAAAAACAATCCTCAATATCAAATATCCCACAGTTATCAAAAACAATGCTCTCTGTTAGAAGACATGTGAAACTCCCATACATATCTTTAACCATTCTCGAAGCGCGATGGCGACTTTTCGGTCATACTTTAAGACAGGCCATCAATACACCACCAAACATTGCAATGACTAAATACTTCAAGACGGAGGGAAGCAAACAACCGTGCCGACCAAAAACATCGATTGTGACTACACTAGGACGAGACCTCAAGAGTCACAACAACGATCACTGGCCAACTAGATAACGTTCAATTTAAGACCTTGACCACCTTCGCGACATAGCACAGAACAGATCCGACTAAAAAGTAAAAGCACCTGACGACAGCAATATACAGATCAGCCCAGGCAGAGACGTCAGTTGGCGTCGCAGCGGACAAGCATTAAGAAGAAGAAGAGAGAAGAAGTGAAAAGTCGTAAAGTGAAGATGGCATTTTTTCACCAAAAGACCGTACCTGAGTTTTATACGGATATACGGTCTTTATCTAAAAAAACAAGTGTTGAAGTTCCCTCAGTGGATATACGGTTTTGTTTTTTCAACATTCTGCTCTTATTTGTTAGAATATAGACACGGGACCCAGATAGAAATGCGCGCCTTCATTCAAACTATCAAGTGCACCAAAAAAACGTTTTCGCGCCAAAAGTGGATATACGGTCTTTTTATATAAAGAAAAACTCCAGTATTTTGATAATGCATAGGTCTAGATTTTATCAGACAGGCATTGCCTCCTCGAAATTCCTCCTGTCGCATCATGTAAGGTTGTGATTTAGATCTAAGAATAAGACTTTAGACCACAAGGGTTATTATGATCATTTTCAATAATAAGAGGGCTAATGTGATGAAAGGATAATGTGATGTAAGGAAACCTGATATGAATCTGGATCTTGGACTTACTCGTAATATTTTTTATTCTACCCTGTAACAAACAAAAATTAACATTTAGAGGATTCAAACTTGGTACCTCTTGAGTCTCAGGCATCAGCGTTACCATTTAAGCTATCACCTCTGGTGTCAATAGAGCGATTACAAAAAAAAAACATTATAATTAGTCTTCTGATACTTTCTCATGACTTCCGTAAGCGAATGTAATCATGTGACATGAAATGGCTGGTGTTAGAACATGGAGTAAAAGCCTAATTTTATCCGTGTTAATATATGTTATGACACCTGCCGTTTACTTCATGTGCTCATCTGGTTATTTTTTATTCTCAAATTCAAAGCAAAAAATATTCAAACTGTATTCAGTGAAAATTTGAGGCAAATACTGAATACTATTTATTGTGTCGAAGCGTTTCTTATGTAATCTTTAAGGTTTAGGCGATTACTTTTTCATGCTGATGAACAATTCCAGTTAAAGGAGTGAAGGTTTTTCGGCGAACTACACACAATGTTAAGCTAAGGTATTTTACAATAAACATGGGTATACACTGCACTTATGGCAAAACATCAAGCAGACCTCTCCTTCCGAGTCACACAATGTGGCCATCAATTATGTTTCCTGGCTTTGTGCTGGTACTTTAGGCTTTTTGGAGACAAGCGAAGATCAATAGTTTTAATAATCCAGTTTTGCGTTAGTTTCAGACGCAGTATGGTTTTATCTTCATTTACCAAACGTTCAAGAAACTCAATCTTTCACACCTGTACACAAAACAAGCTGTTGACAACATTCTCATTTCAACTGTGGTTCAGATGTCGTAGGGCAATTTTAAATACTTGAATCTTTTGGCCCTGAGCCTGATAAAATTTCGGGAACCCACCAAGACCCAACCTTTTGGTTACCTAATAAAACCTGTGTATCTTTTTGACGTTCTATTCAAACCAAACGGTAATCGATTGCATTAAGGAACTCTCCACAATGGCTTTGTAAAAACCTACAAGTGTCACCTTATTAATTAAGTTATTGATGTTGATACCACCTACTTTCAGACCAGGAATGTTATCTATTGTTCTGAAGATGTATTCAGTATAGAGATTAAAAATCGCTGGGGACATAACACAGCTCTGTCTTACTCCACATTTAATCTTCACAGCTTCAGACATGTTTGTGTCTATCCTAATCTTTGTCCTTTGTTGCCAGTAAAGATTGGCGATGACAGCAATATCATTTTCATCTATATCTGTTTTCTGCAACATTTCTATGAGTTGTTCATGTTTTACCGAGTCAAAGGCTTTAGAATAGTCGATGAAACAGGCGAATATTTCTTTATGTACTTCCAAGTATCTTTCAGCTGTTACCTTCAGGCTGAATATAGCCTCTCTAGTACCACTATTTTTTCTGAAGCCGGTTTGTCTGTCACTTATTTCAAGTTCAATCTTCAGCGACATCCTTCGCATAATAATGGAGAGAAGTAATTTCAGGATGTGACACATGAGACTTATCGTTCGATAGCCCGAGCAGTCTTTTACCTTTGGTTTCTTTGGCAGAAGTATAAACACTGATGTTTTAAGATCCTCCGGGATGTAGGCTGTGCTGTACATACAATAACAAAGATTGGTGAGGACCTCAATACCAAAATCACCCAAAACTTTCAACATGTCCGTGTTAATGCCATCTATGCCACAAGCTTTCCCAGACTTCATAAGCTTCAAAGCCTCTGCCACCTCGGATGCCAAAATGCAGGGTCCTTGTAGAAAAGATTGAATCGGAGTTTCCCCTCTATGGTCATTGAAGAGTTGCTCAACGTATTCAGACCATCTCTTAATGATTTGTTCGGTCTCCATCAAGTTTTCTCCCTTTTCATTTTTGATGTTTCCTCCTACTTTTATTTTATTGCTTGTAAATTTCTTGATTTCTTCATACATTTGTTTAGGATTGTTGTCTTTTGATAGCTCCTCTATAAGGTAGCAGTTGTAGTTGAGCCAAGTAAAAAGGATAGTGCTCGGCAAAAGAATGATGTTGGTAGGGAATTGTAAACCTGTAACTAATTAATTATATAACTTTTTAGGCTCGATAGTGTTGGGAGACGAACCAAAATTTATAAACATAATCCTGGCATATGATTATTTTGTTCTCTAAGTGTGTCAGTATATCGTGAGCGTTAATAGCAACAGCATCGTCAATAGATACAAGTTTAAGTAAACATCGCGTCTTGGTGGTAAGAAATTACAAAAAAAAATTTTCATTATTGCCGATGTTAGAACGGAAAACTGTTTGCGAGTGCGAGCGCTATGCAACGGCCCTCTGGTTTGATGCTGTTTTGTCCTGCAGCCTTATTCATATTTAGCCTTGTCAAAGCGCGCATTGTTTCTTGCTCTACTACTATCTTCTGGCCAAGATGCCACACCTTCTTGATTAATTTGTTCACTTTGTCGACCACGAAAGCTTTTCAATTTTAATTTTGCTGTTGTCAACAGAATGGAGTTTCACGAAATGTCCCTAAAACAGTAAAAGATGCTTATCTTTCATGGTGCTAAAAATGGATTTTATAGCACCTCTTTCTTTATAACACTCAGAACTAGACATCTTTTTTCCCGGACACCTTATCATTCGTCTAAGGTGACGCTTTCTTTCTGTGGTGTTGTAATGTATATACTTTAAGTCCAAGCTTTGCATCCACAAACGAGGGTTGGTTTTATGAAGCGTTATTAGTTCTAGCGGTTTTTGTTGTTGTTGTTGTTTTTTTTTGCAGCTTACGATATACATACATTTACTTTTGTTATACATGGTGGCTCTTTTTCCGAATCACTGTTTTGCTTGATGAACACGTAATTTGACCTCAATGTGCTCTGCGTTCACATTCTGTAATTCTTATACGTAAATGCATAATGGCGCTAAAATATTGATAAAAGTAGTAGTGAAGTAAACCAAACGAAACGTTATTTCAAGCATATTAAATGTATGTCCTTTGTTCACCTATAGCAGTTATAGGTAAAAAATATCAGTTGTCAGAATGTCTGCTTTGCAACGTTCTTCATTGGTGACAAACATAAGATGCGTTTTTTTTATTATTATAGACCAAACAAAGTTCCCGGTACCAGTTATCTCTATACATATCAAGTTTCTATAGTTTTGGAAGTATGGAGTATTATCTAAGGATTTTCTTGCCTTATATATAATGACTTTTGAAAAATTGTTTAAAGTCTTAAATGGGAAATTTTGTTTTTCTTAAAACAATTGGTCATGTTAGGCAGCTATCTGTTTATGACGTCCGCTCACAAAAAAGTGACAGTAACAAAAATCATGGTATTTTGGAGTAACTGTTTATTAGAGTCATAGTTAAGTATGAAAGCGTGGAACAAACTGTAACACTATTTCATTTAAAGAAAAATATAATATGTGAACATCTTAGGGTTATTCGTTACAATGATTATTGTCAAACTAACGTGAGAAATCTTTCATTAACAAATAGAAACCAGAAGATATTTTATAGCCTCGTTCAATTTTTTAGATATGTTTCTATGTATTGCTGTATAACGTAGCAAATCCAAATTATCTGTTGTAAAACCTATTAAGGAACAAGGAATGGAAGAACAAGGCTACGAAAAAAGAACATAATACATCTCCAAATCTTTTTTAAAGCTTGTTATTAGATTTCGGTTGCTTTATAAACACAAGAGAGCATCTAACTGTAACAAGTTAAAAATTACTCACATAAAAGCGTTCTTCTGATGCATTAGAAAGGAGGTATGTGTTTTAAATATTCTCCCGATCATGTTAAAACGTCATCAACCTATTTAACTTTCACCAAAAGACTTTCATTTCATGTATGCGTCACAAGTTCCGTTTCTGAATTCTGTATTGCACTCAAGATATCCGGGGGTCATGGTCGATTAGGTTCAACCGTCGATCTTTATCTGGTACCTCCGGCGATGCTGCCGCCAATGGTGTCAACTACACCGGCCACAGTGCTGAACACACACTGGGCATTACACATAGCATTGCAAGCGCTGAAGGTAAAGCCACATGTAATGATAGACAGAGGGTTGGAGCCATCTCCGCGACATTCGGTGAGCTCTTCGCCGCACTGGGCACCGCAGGTATCGACACAGTTACAGACGGCACCACAAGCTGTGTTACAGATGGTAGCCTGGGTCTGACACAGCCCGCCAAGGAGACCTGTCAGATCACAGGCTTGCTGGGCAAACCCACACTGTCCGCTACAGGTGTCTGTACAGGGAGAAGCGTTGGTGCTGTAGACCAGGATGGCGACCACAGCCAGGGACATAGCAGTTCTGAAAGAGTTCATGATGCAATGGCTGGGTTGGTTGGCTTAGCTGACACTGTGATTGGGTAGAGTTATACCGTCTGCCTAGCAGTCTTTGTTAAGAGATGGCAAAGATAATGTTATCTAATCCTTTTATAGGCCTACCCCTGTTCACATACATGTAATTATGATTGTAACGTTAGAAGAAGGGTGGGTGTTTGTGTTTGTGTCTGGAGAGGTGTCTTTCAGAAATGAGCTTTTTGGCAACCTTGCAAATTTCAGTGAATGAAAAGCTAGTGAGTAATATGGGATAAATATTTAGAGCTCTCTGTACTATGGTGACGATTGCAAACCACTAATTTATCCTGGCTAATGCTAGACATTAATGCTAAAAGTAGATACCCAAACCCTCTTTGAGACTCTATCAACGGGGGTTAAATTTCAGGTCTGCAATTATCAGTAAGCAATTGCTTTAAAATCAATAACAAAAAATTACCAACAGCATTTAAATAATTTTTTTCATGCAAATTACCTTTTGTAATGTCAAAAACTGTCAAAAACTGTTTTTTGCAGAGCTACTTTGTAATACAGCAGATGAAAATGGTACCTTTATAAATAAAAACGGAAAAATGAAAGTTAAGGCCCTTGATAAAGGTAAGTTGTAAATTATCTCCCTTTACCCATTAAGACTAATAAGAGCTAAAATTGGCTTGCTTCTAGTTCAACCTTGCCTCTTTCTTTGAGTCTTGCCTTGGTCTTTTTAATACAGTTTAGTAGAGATTCTTACTGTGATTCATGGAATGTTAACATCAAGAATGAGGCTTAAATGATAGATTTTTAAAAAAGACTTTTCACAAAATTATAATAGTTTGGCATAAATATTTGATATAAATAAAATAGAGAGGTAGTGAGACCATACCGTGCATGCACGGCATTGTAGCCTTGGACCTGAAAAAATGTCAAGGCAATGCTAACCGAACCAATGAAAAAAATGCGGAAACTGAAGTGAAAGTAAAAATGAAAGTGCATGTGTATCTACAGGTCCATAGGCATAATTAGGACAAACTCTAATAACCAATTGAGGACGGTACTCTATAAACAATGAACAGGGAAAGAAGAAAGTGCTGACCAAACGTAGATTTATATGTACGAGTAGTTTCAAATCAAGACGACTGTATGATTAAGACGAGTGTAAACTTAGAACTAGATCTACATTTCTCAACGACTAGAATCCTGAGACTAAACCTATCAAACCTAAGCTAAACATCGGTAGATTTTAATTCTATTGTAAATGATTAGGACTAGATCTAGACCAAGCATATCGTGAAAAAAGTTGCTGGAGACATAGAATGCAATGATGTCACAAATTCACAGTAAAAATTCATTCATAAATTTAATGACAAAATGATCCAATGTACCCATGACCAAGATCTAGATCTGAGCCAAACAATTACTTGTTAGAGAGTCATAAAAGAGAGTTAGAAGATAGCATAGATTAACACATATGATAGAGCATCATCGTGTGCCTAATCTGAAATGGTAGATTAATCCCTAGTAATGATCTTCTTGTGCTATTCTTTTTTTTTTTTTTAAAACTAAATGTTCTCTTTCCATGTGCAATGCTCTCACTTAGCTCTACATATAGATGTAGCTATCAAATAAGTATATCAGTTCATTGTTTAATTTTGCGAGATTAAGTTCAGGAGCTCTAAATTGAAGGGCTTCTGTACCATTTAATTTCTTGAATATTTCTGATATTTCTGTAATTAATGCATATGATTGAAATGGCACATTTCCATTGTTCTTAGTTCTAGTAATTATCTAGACTTAGAAGATTGAATGTAACCAACTCTCTCTCTCTCTCTCTCTCTCTCTCTCTTTCTCTCTGTCTGTCTGTCTGTCTGTCTGTCTGTCTGTCTGTCTGTCTCTCTCTCTCTCTCTCTCTCTCTATCTCTCTATCTCTCTCTCCCTCTATCTCTCATTTTTGTTGTTCTTTTCTTACACGTTGCGTTATTACTGTGGACTTTGAAAAAATTACTGCGAGTAAACCCTTAGCCTATATTACTGTAAAGCAAAATACAGGTTAGCAGGTCTGTATCTAGGTGCTTTGTTTATCAATCGTCACACGACTATGGCTTTTTATACACAAAGCTTTTTGTTTCAACAACTTTGAATATGTTTCGTTAAAATCTAGAAATCCATTTCTACTTGGTTTTACTCGATCACTTTGAGATTTTGTCAATAGATACCCTTCCATATGGAATTTAAAAAAACTCAAACTTATTTTCGAAGAAGTCCTGGCAATCGACGGAAATCAATTTTTTTTATCACTTTTAAAGTTGTAAAAAAATTCATCAAAAGCGTTATATTAAAAACAATTTTTTTTCCTAAGTCGTAAACGTTCCTACGGTGAGCAGCAAGTTTTAAATGTTCTAAATGAAAAATGTGGGATAGATAGATTTTGAAAAGAATAAAAAAAATCAATACGACCACCTTTACCACAGTAACCATGATAGACATCACAATATTCTTGTTCATTTTATTTAAATTTAACTATGGGGAATCGACTGGTAACGATCGTTTTTGTGATAGCAACCTTAAACATAAAACAATACAACAGGATTCATTTAAGCTTTTGTTTGCAAGATGGCGATGCAGTTTGTTATTTCTCCATATTTTAAACCTCTTTTAGACGGGGTGATTTAGTTACACACACTCCGCTCTCGGACAAAGAGACCCAGGACTCGAACGCGGTGTTTAGTAAAGTTTCTTTGCAAACATTTTTGCCTAATTGAGGCAATGAATGAGTATATACTAAAAGCCAGTAAAACATGGTGTCCGTAACCTGGAGTAATGCCCTTTATTGAGTTAAACGGTGTTTTGGATTTTAATGACCTGTTTCAGAAATCACGTCAAGCACTTAGAACATTTTGATATACTGTGCGATCAATAAATCATTTTTTTCCTTCTTGATTGTTCTGGGTTACAAAAACGTATAATGAATTTCGCTGAAAACGGCTGTAAAATTTTACGTTGACTTTTGAGAGAAAAACCACAAAGTTTTAACATTGAGTGCACTTCGCAATAGGTCTACCACTACATTTTGAATCTGGAGAAAGAACTTGCTGTACTCAATATCTACTTACATGAAATTAGTACCCAACTGTCATATACTTCGAGTGTTAAGCGCAAATGTCAAATTGAAATCAAAATTAAAATTAGGCAGGTATTATCTTACTAAACAGGAGAAATTCTTTATAGGCTCAGCAGAATTAATTATACAAAGTGATACTGCTTAGTTGATCCATCTAACCATTTCCGTAAGTAAATGCTAAAACAACCGTGAGTCATCGGGGTAAGCGAACTATATAAGCTTGAATCCAAGGTAGCTTACCATCACTTCTCACTCTCAGTATTCCCGGGCTAACCTTTGCAATACCAAGCCAGACCAGCCAGACAACTATGAACTCTTTCAGAACTGCCGTGTCCCTGGCTGTGGTCGCCATCCTGGTTTACAGCACCAACGCTTCTCCCTGTACAGACACCTGTAGCGGACAGTGTGGGTTTGCCCAACAAGCCTGTGATCTGACAGGTCTCCTTGGCGGGCTGTGTCAGACCCAGGCTACCATCTGTAACACAGCTTGTGGTGCCGTCTGTAACTGTATCGACACCTGCGGTGCCCAGTGCGGCGGCCAGCTTGCCGAATGTCGCGGAGATGGCACCAACCCTCTGGCTTTGGTAACTTGTGGCTTCAGCTTCACTGGTTGTACTGCTCTCTGTAATAGCCAGTGTGGTTTCACCACTGTCGCTGGTATAGTTGACACCATCGCTGGACCAGCCCCGTAAAGATCGACCACTGAACTCAATCGACCTTGACATCCAGCCATCTTAGTTCAAAAAGTAAAGCCCTCTTACCTAAACTTGCTCTCTAAGTACGTGTAAGTTTATAAAAAGTCGCTGGATATCAAAGCGAAACATCTGGAGAATACATGGCATAAATGCTCTTGGTTAAACATTAACATATAATAATTCTTGTTTTTCTGAATACGAATGCAATAAACCAAAAAAGTTATAACTTTTTCGTTATATCGTTTTTATTTACGCTAAGTCGCTTTTTATACCACTGACTACATCTGGGAAATGTATTATAATATGCGCTTGGTCTCGTAGAATAGTTAACCAGCTGCTGCTGAATCTGTCATTTCCTAAGGCCCGTTCTTTGCCTAACTGTTTCGAAACACCAAAGATAAGCAATCCCTAAAAGTTGAGATGTCATCAGCTTGCTCTCAACTATGCAGCGTTAAAAAACTTTCAGTGTCATGCGTCCTTAGCCTGCGTTTGACACGACACTTTGAACAGAAAAGCGTACAATAGCCCAAGAATTAAAAACTGCAATTGAATTACATAATTGTGAAAGGTTGACGCTCACACAAATCCAAACACAAAAATTCACAAATGATGCTCAACGAGTCGAAACATTTTGTCTAATGTGAATTAAGTTGCACATACATATGCTTCAAAACATCACAAATAGTATCGTGGTAAACTTAGAAACCAAGCCCTACTTAGAAGATTTTGATTGTATGGTCTGTTTCCGTTTGAACAAAATACAGTGGAATCCTGATAAAGTCAACACCTCGGGACCGAAAAAAACGTGTTGACTTTAAGCAAGAGTTGACTTTAACCATAACAAAAAAAAATAAAGAAATAGAAAATAGGACTGTAAAATAGAGTTGACTTGGAGCAAGAGTTTCCCTTAAAGAAGTTGACTTTAAGTGGATTCCACTGTAGCTAAGCTGTACCTTCCTCTAAATGGGGTATAAGATTAGATAAGACAAATTCGATTGATCTCAACAAAGGGAAATTCATATGCGCGTCAATACAGACTTTAAGCAGCAATGCGTGAGTATGACGCGAACGTCTGTGGGTCTATTTTTAGAAAATGGTTTCATTATTTTTATAGTTTCTCAATCTGCTTTCTCGATTTTCACGTACGCGTAGTGAGACACGGTGCGTGTGCTAAAGGTCTCTATTGTCATAAAAAAACGTACAGGCAGACATGTATAGGATATTTTTTATAACAATTGTTGAATACTGGTATACGTTACAAAGTTTATAATCGTTAAACACGGCTTCTATGTACCTATATATATAATATATGAAAAAAGCAGTTTTACTAAAACTCGTCAAGAGAATTTATCTAAATTATTATGATTTTCAATCAGGGATCCAACTGTCTTTGCTGATCACTCCACCTCTTCTCTTCTTTTCTCAGTCATGTTAGCTCTGTTTTGTCCACATTTACTTTAGGGTTGAATTTTTCTAGTTGCTTTTTAATTTAAACAATGTTGATATGCCTGATTGGTGACACAGAGGATGTTGAAAGGAGGAAACAAAACTTACAAATGTTAAATATATCTAGATTGAAACAAAGCTAAATATGTATTTATCTTCAACTGCCATGTACAGAACAGTGATGACACGGACATTGAAATGCCTCAGACTAATTCAAATTCCTATAACTCATGATAAGCCTTGTGCAAAAATAAACACGTTATGATTCATGATTCATCTTGACTTAGACATGCTTTAAGAAATTGAGGAAACATCATTCAAAGTTAAAAGTGATATAACAGCCAGCCAAAAGGGGAAAAAACAGCTTCTCTTCGCAATTGGACCGTGTAACAATATTAGATCCAATAATAAACATCACAAAACCTTAAAACTTTTAAAAGTTAAAGAGAAACAAAGAAATGGATATAATATCTAAATAAACTTACAGGTGAAAGAGTAATAGAAATTAATTATTATAAGACTAAGTATGTATGTCTTTCTATCATAAAATTCATACGGCCGCACAGCCTACACCACAGACTAGATTAAGCAGACTGAGCAACCGTTTGATCTACGTCATTCGCCGCTCAGAGAGCTGGATCTCTGACCTTGACCGTCCGCCATTTTGAAATGTAGTAAAGCTCTAGTTGCTAAGTGTCTAACTCTATAGAAACATTAGAGGGTTCTTTGCTGGCGATAGCATTTTTATATCTTTTGTATGGATGCGAAGCATGGACCATATCAAAACAAATGGAAGCAAAACTTGAGGCAACAGAAATGTGGTTTCTTAGACGAATGCTCCGAATTTCTTGGACTGAGAGAAAGTCAAACGAGACTGTATTAATTGAAGCTAATTCAAGAAGATCACTTATCAAGACCATAAGAAAACGTCAAGCCACTTTTCTAGGCCATGTCATGCGGAGAGAAAAATTAGAACATCTCATAACAACAGGAAAGCTTGATGGAAAAAGAGGCAGGGGAAAACAAAGGGAAAAAATGATGGATGGACTAAAGCGCTGGCTGGGATCTGGAAGTTCGACAGAGACAATGACAGCTATGGGACATCGGGAGTTATGGAGAAACATGATCGCCGACGCTTCAAAGCATGGCACTGGATGATGATGATCTGTAAATTATTTATGTTTTCTGGCCCGATTCAGTGTAATATTAGTTAGCACCAGGTAAGTCTAATGATTGATACCATCTTTTTAGCCATGTTTATATTTTCTGGCCTTATTCAGTGCAAATACTAGATTCAGTCTAATTACCACAAGTTTAGTTTCATGGTTGATACCGTCTATTTGTCCATGACAAAATAAAGAGAACTAGATTTGGAGGGATTTCCACAGAGGGGTGCCACCCTGTTTTAAGCCTAAATTTCATGGCAGCAAATCATCTGATTTTTTTAGAAATAAAGGGCTCTGAGAAAGAAAATACACTATTTCTAAATATAAAAAACATTAATGGCGAGATGAAAAGTAATTTTCAATAATGCACAATATAATCAATAGTGGCACCCCATTGTGGAAATCCTACCCTAGATTTAGATCTAGATTGTAAAACAGAATGTAAATTTATTGCCGGTAGGCCTACTTGAATTTAGTTCGTAAAGACCATCAGTCTGTTGCTAAGCCGAATGAAACTTATAAAGGGGTAAACCTCGATAGATCTATAAAAAAAACAACTAAATGAGCAAAAGGACTGGAGACGAAATGAAATATTGGATGTAGTCCTCCCCCCCCC
>BMAT01000326.1:72085-85925 GCA_019649035.1 Elysia marginata
TTCACATTTTATAAGACCCGTTTTAGACTTAAATTTTTTTTTTAATTTTAAAAAAAATTTAGTCTTTTATTAAAAAAAAACTATTGTCTCTCCTTCAGAGTCCATTTAATTCGAACTCTGATAAGTCGAATGTATGGTTATGATAAGTCGAATTTATGGTTAACACGAATCTATTGTAGGTTCCCTACTACATTTACTTTTTCTTGAAGTTGTGATATTTCGAATTGAATTGATTTTTTCGTCTTGGTTTTATTTTTTTTTCATTATTTCACCCACTTGCTCAGTCAGTGGTATACATGTACTATGCATAGACCAGAAAAAAGAAAGTAAATGTATTTAATTTAATTTCGTAACATACCGGGAGTTTTTGGTATCAAACCGCATTGAAATGAAGCGCTGCTATCAAGTTTTTTTTTTTTTCATTTTGACTGTGACACCCCATTTTATGATAAGCGCCCTGCGGTTTGGCGGTAAAAATTGTTCCTAGTGTGGTTTTCGCTCTACTAAACTACTATGGACATCGTATGGCTTTTTATCGCGCTATGGAAATGGCTGTAGGCCACTAAGAGTAAGAGGGTTGAAATTTAGTCATGAGCCGCATGACAAAAATGCTGTACAAAGCCACTCCAAGTCGATTTTCAGTTACATTTTTGTGTCCCATGGCGTCAGTTAATGGAATAACACATAATTCAAATTTTCACCCACGTTGATGTTATTGATTAATGATTATTTCTTTCAAAGATCAAGTTGTGCAGATTTCACTACATAACTATGTATGCCTACGTACCGCACTCTGTATTAAAATTTTGATGTTTACGTATTTCTGCATTTTCTTTTCTGAATACAGTTGAGCGAGCCGTCGGCACTAAAATTATAATTTATGTTAAAACTAGAGGCCAAAAGGCCACTAAGCCGATTGGTCAGTTCCGTAAAGCACACGTGGTCAGTGTATAATCCCGGCCTTTCATTCAAACGACATCAGCAACAATTTTTACTTAAAAATTACTCTTGACCAAAGGGAAAAAATACGGTATTTATTTATTCAATGAGACAGGAATTTAGAAAAATTGTAAAAAGCCCCTATGTCTATTAAGTTTGGTTGGTTTATTTTTTTAAACGATGATGATAATAATATAATCAGGCACAAGTCACAAGTAAAAAATTTGACATTAAATTACAGATGTAAACTCGCGCATTTCACATCCGTTAGGAGTTTGGACAAAATATTTTCATATTCCGATATACTATTTACTTTTCAATTTCGAAAGCATAATTAAAATATGTAGACCTTCGGTAAACTTATTTAATGATTAGAAATGAAAGAAACCAAGCAAAGAGACTGAGGTGATAATTATTAACAGAAACACAGAGCATGACCGCGACCTTTACGTAAAATGGTGACAAACTGAATTTATAGTAGCCTACTGTTTAAGAATATTTCAAATACACGTAGGCCTGCTTGACTGTACAGGAACCCTCATCATACATGATTGAAGAACCCATACACATGATGCACATGTAAACATGACAAAAGCTCAAAGAAATCATAGGGCCTACTGAGACCCCACGGTGCACTTTCAACCATTTGAGGCACATGACTTGAGGACAGCGCGACCTTTACAGATTGTTACTTTAGGGTCATTTCCGTGGGTGGCGTTTTCTCAGTATGATTCGTGTTGATTAACTTTTAGCTTATCAAAAGAGTTCACTTCCAGTTCCATAGTGAATAACTAAATGTCGCTCAATGATAAGTCAAAAGGTCAGCGACCAGAAATGAGGAGAGATGGAGTGACATGATTGCCGATGCTTTTCATGATTCAACAGCCTCCATTTTCATTCGTAGTTAAGCCTAGGCCGCCGTCGTACGCCCCACCCCACCACGAGTGGATGTCACGGTCTGACCATCGGCTCCGACGCCGGTGTGGTTCTACGCTAATTGTTTTTACCTGAGAGTCACTGAAACGTTCTCACTACAAGGCCGTCCAGCCCATTTGTAAACAAACTTGTGCATAAAGCCATTTTGATCTATTTATTCCCAAGGATGGTTATGAGAGTATAAGCAATCCTAAAAACATTCCTATAAAGAAAAATACCATACTCAATAATGTTGCTACCTACCCCATGCCAAAAAATTTATCAGATAAATCGAAACGATACTTGTTCATACGTTTGGGCTGGATGGCTTGGTAGGGAGAACGTCTCGTTTTGATAAAGGCCAAGTCACTTGGCGTGAGTAGATTTCACAGCCCCTACAATTTGCATTGGATTTTGAGTGGGCCTGCCCTTTCATAAAAAATACGGTTTAACTTTAAGTGTTACTTTCTCTTGAATGTTCTAAAAAATCAAATGAGTTAGATCAATACAGCACTGATTTAGGCCTTTATCAACTGGTTTGGTTGTTTACTTGGGCGAAGGGCTTTCTTATTATTCTTAGTTTTGTGGTCTCGGTTTGAGCCTAAATCTACCACGTGGTTGTTACAGTTGGCGCGGGATTATGTACCGGTATCTAAAGTACTCTAACAGCGTTTTTTGTAGCTTCAAATAGTTTTTCCTATCGTGCCACACAAAGGGGTGCGCAATCTGCAAGAAGGAAGGCGGAAGACACTGGTGTATTACTTCGATGCACATAACCCTGCGAGATTTAGGTTAGAACCTTTGACGTATGTGCGTGTGGTGCCAAAATAAATAACGTAGTAGTCCCCTGTACAGTTGTTCTAAAATTGGAAAATTACAATTTTAATATTTCCATTTGCAAATCGCAAAATCTCTTGCCTAAAAAATGAAAAAGGCCAACAAAACGGAAGTAAACTAAAAGGACGTTGTACGGAACAAAGTTGACTGGAAATTAGATTTTGCTAGAATGACTACGTAATTTGGTAAAGAGGCCGATTTACAGTTTCCTTTCTAATGAATAAAACTTTACCATAATATTGTAGGCCTACTTCGAAAATCTGTTGAAAATAAAATTGTTAATGCTTGTTTTAATTCATGAAGGAGACCACAGCAATGGTTTACTAGATCTATACACTGTATCTACATCTCCTACAATGTTTTATTGGCACGACCTAGATCTAGATAGATGCAGATTCTACAGGAATGTTTAGTTTGTGCAAACTAGAACTCAGTAAAATGTCGTCATACTCTTGCAATGACTATACATGTATAAAGATTAAACGTACATGATTGTATGTTATTGTTAACTGACGCGAAATTTAGAATTCAGTTTTGAAGTTTAATACCAATAAATTTGAGTGTTGCTAGTTATACACTACCCGGTATACTGTTTTACGTTAGAGACCATCGAGGTACAGTCATAACATTAACTTATTGGACTCTGTTAGAAGTTTATGCCTACTTCTTTACGGTGGTGCCCCATCCGTTACAATGAAATAACAGTATTATTCAACCAAGTCCGTTATATTGTCGAATATTATTTTCCTTAGCTCGAACTATACATTGTATTTAGATTCCCGATGCTATTACTATTAGTAATTAAATATGTAACAGACACTTATAAGCATATAGATACTCATAGAAAATTACTCGCTTCTATGTATAGATTTCTCAAATACATACATTTAAATGTATCCAGCCACATATTATAATAGTACTGTAACATTTTACCTAAATTAATTGACTTGGTTGTAGATAAAAATATATATTGTGAATTGTGGAATTCCTCACTTAAATGTAGCAATAAAAACGATTAATGAGATCTATTAATCTGATGTAGGCCTAATATCAACAAACACGCCCCACCCCCTACCCAATCCAAGTACCAATGCTGTACCCTGTGCTTTGCACGTTTGCACAACCTAACACATGTATCAATGTCAAGGGCTTTGGCCTAATAAATCCATAGTAAAACATGCAGACGACACTACTTTCGTGGATTTAATTAATATAAAATAAGGAAGACAATAGGCTAAAAATTGATTGAAAAATTGGAGTGAAAAGGGCAAAAGAAATTGTGATTTACTTCAGAAAAAAAAAACAACAACAAAAAAAAAAGAAATGGTCGAAAGAACCAATTTCGAAAGAAAAGAAACTAAGCTATTGAGCGAGTAAGCCGAGTATTATTAGTATTTGGGTGTCACTTTAGATTGTCACACTGTAAGTTGAATAGACAAACTGAGACTTCGAATGTGTTCTCTACAAAAACAAAAGGCTTTACTTTAAGTTTTAACACTAATTGTTTTTGTAATTCCTGTGATTTCTTATATAATACAATTCAAATTTTTTCACTTTTTGAGGCCATCAGCCCATATAAAAGTGAACACGAATTATTGTACATGTATCTTTTTTGTAAGAGAATTATCATCAGTATAATCGGTTTTTGTCTTGCACCTTATGGGGGTAATACTAGGAAAGGTGACAAGATTAAGATTGACGTAAACAAATCCATGGCTTTTTTATGACCAGTGTAAAAGGAAATTCCAAATCAGTCACAAATGACTGTACCCGTCCTCTTTTCCCTGAATTTTAGCGTACAGTTGTCGCTTTGTACTCATCCTCGCCAAACGAGAACGCTATAGTATAATTATGTAGTATAAAATCATTTTTACGAACTGCAATTTGACTTTTAGATTCTTATGCCTTTAATTAATTTACCTATGGTTTTATGTATTTATCATAACAATATATTGATCCAGATTTTTATAGCTATGTGATATTTATAGAAATTTCTATCGAGATGATGAAACACTTTTTTACTTTAAGTTTTTAATGTTTCACAACAGTGTATCTTTTTGCAGTATATGTATGTCCAAAAAAAATCTACTTTTTCTGTTTTCACATATTATACAAATGTGTAAACATAAACAGGTATTTTTATTGTCTTCAAATTGTTTATTAAACACTCTTTTTGCGACACGCATGGATTTCTTTTTTGTTATCAAAGGATTAATAAAGCATATTTTATCTTACTTTCTTGTTCACGTGTAATGCCAGTATGAAGTTAATTTTTTCCACAGCACTCAAAATATCCGAACTGAGCTACTTTCCTAGGGAGAAAAAACTAGTTTCATAAAGAGGTAAAAGCCCTGAAATAGAAAAAAAAACAATAATAAATGTTGAACCGACCATTACAAATAAAGGAATAGTGAAGTTGAGACGGCATCGCAATGATACCAACGGGAATTTATCTTGTACTGTCTTACCTGCCAATCACGAGGGGCATGCTTGATGTAAATCCCCAGCAGTTGCAGTACGTTGCAGACCACCTGACATACCGGAAGTGTTTGCAGCTTATAAGTGCTCTCGACCAAACTGGATTCTGGGTAATTACTAATTTCCCGTAGTAAGGCGAACTCAACCACCTTTTCAAACGGGTGTATTACATGTATAAATAACTACTCGTATTTGTTAGGCCAATCTCAGTTGCTAGGACCACGAAAACATTTCGCTTTCGTGTAAGACTAAGAATAGGCCGGCTATTTCAAGACCCAGACATAAATTATCAAAATTTTATTACATGTATGTTTTCAACTGGGGTTCGGCGGTTCGGCATAATTATATTCTACATCTGTTAAAATTCTGTTTACACTCCAAGGAGGTCTTAGAGATAGTTTACAG
This sequence comes from Elysia marginata, assembly GCA_019649035.1. NCBI lineage: Eukaryota > Metazoa > Mollusca > Gastropoda > Plakobranchidae > Elysia > Elysia marginata. The sequence continues at coordinate 77,660 of BMAT01000326.1, forward strand.
ATTGCATGATCATTCCATTAAAACAAATTTGGGGCTTACTTTCTGTAACTGTTAAACGGGAGATATAATTATTGAATTCAATATAAAAGTTCCGCGTGCTTTCTTATATTTGCTAAAAGTTTCATAAAACGGTGCCGTAAATCTTGACCTTTCATATTATAGGTCCGAAGACAATACGTATAGTCTAGATGTTCAACGGATAATTTAGTGCAAACTTAGATATGCCACCGCCATCTTTTCTTGCCAAAAAAACGATGATAGTGATTGGAACAAATTAAATCTCACCTCTAATCTTATAAACCATTTTAAAAATTTAACCATAGTATTGCTTGAATATGATATTAAAGCTAAAAGTACAGACAACTATGTACTTACGACGGCAACAGGAGCAACTTTTAATAATGACTTTGGCAAAGCAACAACAACTAGGTCTACTACTACTAATTCAACTACTGCTACCGCAACGCTACTACTACTACTACTACTACTACTACTACTACTACTACTACTACTACTACTACTACTACTACTACTACTACATGTACTACTGCTGCTACTACTACTACTACTACTACTACTACCACTACTACTACTGTTGCTGCTACTACTACTACAACTACTGTTGCTGCTACTACTACTACAACTACTGCTACGACTTCTTTACTACTTCTACTACAACTACCACTACTATTACTACTCGGCTACTATCCTACTACTAAAATTGTGTTGCTGCAGCAACTCCTTTTCCTCCCCTCAATTTCCAAAATAAAAAGCAAAAAAGACCAAGTATAGGTCCCTTATTAACTACTTTCCAAGGCCTAAAGGTTCGGAGAATAATTTCTGTTTCCTTGTCGTTCTTATTTATTATCCTATTCAACTTCAAGCAACGACTTTTTGTTGGTAGGTCTACATGTATATTTTTCCATTTGATATTTGCAAGCTAGAAGAGGAGAGTGACGATGAGACAACCACACGTTCACAACCTTTGCGTGATGATGCTCATCGGCCGTGTGTCGTTCAGCTCACCAACTGGTGCAAAGGGCCTGGAAAGGACATGACCGTTGACTATCTTGCTCTCAGACTGAGAGAGATTGGCTACAAGAAGGTGAGTCTAGCTTGGAGGATGTCAATTCAATTCAACTCAAGTAGGTCAAAATAAAATCACATCAACAAACATATTGAACAGATTAAATGTGTACTCAGACATTAATTCAGGCATTGATTGAATATGGTGAAAATGTCACGCAGGACAATGACTCGTGTTTTATTCTTAAATAGTACCTGACACGTTACGATCTATTGTATAATTTAGAAATGATATATCGTTGAGCGATAGATTGGTACGAGCAAGTACGAAATAGGGTCCAATCATCCAGAATGGACGACGAGACGGTAACATTTATATCGGCAGCTGTCTCATGTTATTACGGACTTTAAGCAGCAACGCGTGAGTATGACGGGAACGTCTGTGGGTCTATTTTTAGAAACTGGTTTCATTATTTTTATAGTTTCCTCGATCTGCTTTCCCGATTTTCACGTACGCGTAGTGAGACACGGTGCGTGTACTTAAGGTCTCTATTATACGACTTAAGGCCGCCTCAGGCAACGAAAAACTTTAATGTCAAGACTGAAGTTTTGCAAACGTACGGTATCGGTGCTAAAGCTAATTACACTTCTGGAAACAGCACTCCAAAGTTTCGCAAAAGTGTTGACGAATGTTTTGAATGTATGCTTTTTAAACGGTGAAAAAAATTCAAAGGCTAAATACGAAGTACATTGTATTTGTAGACAAGTGCCTCCTTTTCCCTACTCATACACACTCTACTTATTGTCAGTAGGCGAAAACGACACTGACTTTAATACCTAACTTCAACTTCTAATTTATCAATAGACCTGTGCTTTTCCGAAATCTCAATCATTATTATATGGATTACTGCTTGTTTTGTTAGATTAGTAACAGAAATGAGGCTGTCCCAAAAGTTCGTCCAGTTCATACCATGCCCTCTTCAACCCAATAAAAATAGGTCTAGGTTTAGTACTTTTCCAGAATAAAAGCTTGTTTTATGTTGAAAAATGGATGAAGAGATAATATAGATCATTACGCTAGCTATTACGTCGCTGGGATTTTTATTGCCCGTCGCGCAGCTACGTTCTGATGTAATCGTTACGGCACGTAATAGAGATTTTGAGATAGCGTTAGAACAGCAAAAAACGAACAGCGCTTTCACTACACTTAGAGAGACTTAATTGGAAAGGCAAGGGGCCAGCCTCCACACGAAAATAAAAGTCTACAAGGTAGTAATCCTCATCACCTTACTCCATGATTGTAAAACCTGAACCACTTACAAAAGGAAAAAAAAAACATTTCCACCACAGATGCCCTAGAGACCTCCACCTCACCAGTTGGCTCGAGAAAGTTCCAGACACAGATACATGTATCTTAGAACAGGCAAAACTACCTAGCATCTCCATCCTCGCGCGCAAGTCCCAACTTCGATAGAGAGGCCACATCTTTCGCATGGTTGATAGCCGCATACCAAAGTAGCTCCTCTATGGAGCGTTTGGTCATGGTAAAAGAACAGCTGGAGAGCAGACAAAACGTTTCAAAGACAGTTTGGAGGTCCTCTTAAAGGACTTCAACGTCAACAGAGATTCGTGGGAAAGATATTTGCCTCAACCAAATCCTCCTGAAGCTGCTCAATAACTCAAAGCGCCACTGGATCAGAGGAGTTCAGGTTCCCCCAAGCTGAGGAGAAACTTGCTGTCCACAAGACCAGAGCCACCAGCACACCATTGACCAGTACAGCCCCTGTACACTTCCGCAATTCTTGCGCGAGAGGCTTCCTTGCCAAAATTGACGTCATCAGACACACCCGGACTCACCGTCGTTTTGCCAACTAATCTGTCATGATGATCTCCAAAAACAAAGAAGAAACAACAACAATCTGCCACAAAAAATCGTGAATCATACAATCAACTGAAACTGTCGCAGGGAAATAAGAAAATTTTATACTTACATATGCATAAATAAAAACCTGCCATCTTCTTTGTTTCAGGCACGACTGGCATGCACACGGTTGAGGCCATGATTATAACCATATACATGCATCTCGAATATAGACATTGAAATAGTTGCTTAATTCGATCTAACTCCCCCTCCCATTCCCCTCTATTTATATTACCCATTTATCCTTCTTTTTGTGTTCACTGTTACATATATGTAACTTGGTTTCTGGATGATCTCAGGTAAAATTTCATTCCCATGGGGTTAGAAATATATCCGAATTGGATTGTGCTTTTTACCCAGATTTATTGATTAGACTACAGGGTCGAGTATCTTTCCATTTTTATTAGGTAGCTGACAAACTGTCGCAGAAGGTTCTCCATGAGACCGCAGAGCAGCTACACCGATACTTTCTGGACGACCCGTTTAAGAAGATGATCCCCACACAGTCTGTCATGTTGGACAAACCCCCACCAACGCGTGAGGTGAGATGCGGCGAGCAGCTTTAGCAGTTACTGTGTGTAGTATAGCTTTCTAAAGGTTTGCTTTTAATAGAACTTTTCCAACAGTGAGCAGATTCTTCGAAAGAATGTTTGAAGTGCTCGAAAAATTCCCATTTATTTTTTTCCATTTCGCCTGCGCTCACCTGTCCTCTTTCTGTTGAGCTGTCTCTTCATAGTTCAAGGTTGCAAAAAGTTAAAAAACTAATTCATCGAAGGATCAACATTAAGCATTTCAATTTAAAGGTTTATGAAGCATAAGTTATACACAGAATTTAAAGCAGCTATAATCTTTGAAAACGAAGACACAAAAACTATGGGATCTAATTACGATATTAAGAGTGATATTAAATAACGGCGAGACATTTCAGTTATTTGTGTTTGGGAAAAAAAAAAACAATGCCTGCGATTCATTTGAGGATTTCAAAATCATATAAGAGAAGGGTTGGCTCGGCTTGCTGTAATAATGCTTTAAAATGGAGGCACGTTGGTGGACTTACTCTAATCATTAACTAACCCATTCTTTTTCAATCTCTCTCTCTCTCTCTCTCTCTCTCTCTCTCTCTCTCTCTCTGAAGCTAATCCCTGCTCCAGACAAGGAGGACAAACAAGAAAAACTTTTCATTGCTGTCACTGTACTGGGAACGATGTGTGTGACATTCTGCATTTGCACAGGGGTGTGTCTAGGTTGCCCTGACATGGGCCGCCAGCTGTGTCGACGCGCATGCCCATCAATGTTTTCTTCCTGTTTTGAGGTGGCGCTCAACAACTGTGGCCGATTTGCCAAAAGTGTCAGCCAGAGCGCCAGAAAAGATCTGTTTAAGGCGCCTAAAGGAGATGGGGCTGGAGCATTCATGGTTTGAGGCTCTCTATACCTGTTCAAGGCGCCCTGGATGTGGAAGATAGGCGATTGAAATTTTGAGACTCTGACCTCTAAGAAACCCAAGAGATAGAGCCGATGCATTTATGATTTGACTTGAAACTCTAGACCTGTTTAAGGCGCCTTAGGGAGATGAAGCTGGGGCATTCGTGGTTTCAAACTATGGGCCTCTTAAAGGCGCCCAAGGGAGAATATGGCTGGGGCTTTTAATGGTTTGATACTCTGGACCTCTTCAAAGCACCCAAAAGAAATGAAAATGAGGCTGTGGCATTTATAATTTGAAACTCTTGATCTTTTGAAGGCGCCCAAAGGAGATGAAGTAGAGGCCAAACCACCAAGAGTGTGTATTTAGCTGAAAAAAAACAACGACCATGTACAAGAGTATAGTTACACACAACTTACTTTCTTGTAGGATATCGGTACCATTAAATACCTTATTTCTACATTAAGTGTTAGTTAAAAGCAAGAAACAATCATGCTGGTGCTGCCAAATGTTCTCTTATTTTTTTCTACATTGTAAACTGTTTGGTGCAGTAATTTTTGTTTTAAATGCATTCTAAAGAAGTTTGTTTTCAATTGTTCTATAAATATTTGGTGATTGTAATTGTTTTAAAGGTTTCAGTAAACATGGCATGATTCTTAACTACATGTACATTTATCTCATTTATATGTGGTTTATGTTGTCAACAACCTTTTTGGGTCCTGGAATGTTAGCTTTATTCAGATTACATTTTATTTCCGTTTGTTGATAGAGACAGTTGGGGTTATTTGGGGTGGAAAGGAGTTTGGGTATTTGATATAATAATGTAAACGAGACATTAGATACAGGTGGTACCGACATATGGAAGGAAAACTTTGGGCTTAGAAATAAAGTTTACGCCCGTGTTAACAGAAAATTTTCTTCAGTAAATTTGTAATCTAAAGAAGACTCTACTGTGTCTGAGTTCAGTTATAGGTGTCAAAAATTCCACAAGAAAGAATTTTGTTCGTTACGTTTAACACTGATCTATAATACTGTTAAAATCCACCTTTAATCTTTTGCTAGTTTTTCTTTTTAGTTTATTTTATCCAACAACATTTTCTTTGTTCTTTGTTTTTCATGTTTCTGAAAAAAAAATCGATGTCCTTAGCTTTAATGGTTCTTTAAACTTTTCCTGTTTGTCTTAGATTTTTTTTATGTTTCTGTAAAAACTTTCTCGTTCTTAGTGTATAAAAACTATAATGTTTCTTTTTTTAAATTTCTGAAGTTCTTAGGTTTTTTCTTCATGTCTCTGTAAAGGTTTCTTTGTACATTGTATTTGACTTGTTTTGTTTTTTTTACTTCAAGGCTTTTCATATTTTTTTTTGCAAAATCCGTATTGGAGTTTGTGTGTGTGTGTGTGTGTGTGTGTAAAATTCTGTTTGTTCTTATCTTAGCTTTTCATATTTACTTAAAACTTCATGTATTTTTAGTACTTTGCACAATGTATTTCTGTAATTCTTTTCGTTCTGTTTTTTTTCAATAATAAATTTTTTGCCAACCGCCGCAGGTTAAAAAAATGGCTTATCAATTTTTTTTTGTTCTGATAGTGATAGGTATGATAGTGCGTATTCTAGGGAAAATATGGTCATTTTTAGGCTAAATTACGGAGACTATTTTTTCGTTTTCAAGTTGTTTGCTATATACGCTAATTAACAAGAGACATTAAGCTAAAGAACAATATATTGACTTAGAGAAGCTCAGAGAGACTCCACTAGGCTGAAGTTTTTTCCGGACGTCCGAGAGAGCTGTGACGTCATGTCTTATTCAGCCGCTACCCAAGTAGATCTATCTATCCCCTAGCTGCTAGTTTAAATAATATTACAGTTGAACAAACCTACTAATCTATATCCAGCTGTTCTAATACTAAATGTGCACACCGGCATGAACTAAAATCCTGCTATAGAATCTTGATCTATATACATGTGTGTTATCAAGATTAGTCTTGCAGTAGAAGCTCATGGTTTAGTGCCAATAGAGAAGATGGAGACGAATAGACAGACAGATATGTAAAATCAAAAGAGAGAGAGAGAGAGAGAGAGAGAGAGAGAGAGAGAGAGAGCGAGAGAGAGAGAGAAAATTGAAATTGAAAAACTTTTATTTCGTGATTTTGAGGCCCGTGGCCCATACATCAATCATTTAATACAATCATTGCTTAAGCAAAGGTTATAATATATAAAGCTATACAAGTGGCAAATAAAATTCGTGTAGCAAAGGAAAGTAAAAATAAAAATAAAAAGAAATTGGAAAAAAGGAACATGACATATCTACATGCTTTCTTTAAGTAGTATCCTTAAGAAAATGATCAAATTCTGAGTTTTCAGTTCATTTTTGCATGTCATGAGACTAATATATTTTGACCAGACAGATCCCTGTGTTGAAGTACATTCACCAAGTAATTTTTTTCGTGAGCTAAAATGAGCTGAGCAAAGAAATAAAACATGAAATTCATTTTCAACACAAACATCAAAACATTTAGAACATAAATTGTTACAAGATATATTCCAGCGAAATAAATTATTACTTAATGGGAGACTTTTTGTTCTGAGTAAACTTATGAGTCGTCTTGCTCTAAAAGAGTAGTTGAATGACAAATAAGGAGCAGGGTCGAGCGTAGGGTGGTAATCAAAATATCCTGGGGCGAAGTGAGCTATATTTGAATGAATTTCTTGAAAGCTTATGTCCTTAAATCGCTGTCTTAGCATAGAAAAGAAGATATCTTTATCGCCCACGTTTTGAGAGAGCCAGGCATAGCCAAAGCCGAGAGAACATATTAATCTTCTCATGTCGGAGGCCCAGTTGTACCTACCTCTTTGATCTAACATCACACACTGGTTATAAAATTTTTTTGCATATTTTCTATCATCCATCAATAGTAATTTGTACCAGTATTTTATTGCTCTGAAATAGTAATTTACAAAAAGATGAAATCTTCCACATTCTCTCATGACCAAACAATTAGATGTTGTTCTTCCAACATTTAACACTACTTTACAAAATTTCACGTGCATTTGTTCTATCTTTTCACACTTTTTAACTCCCCAAACTTCACAAACATACAAAAGAAGGGGTTTGATTTTAACATCGAAAATGGTAAATAGTATTTTAGGGTCAATGGTGTCGTATCGTTTGCACAGGCTTCGTATTCTAGAGATTAGTTTAGACGCTTTACTGCAAATATTTTCAATACAGACAGTCCATCACAATCGAGATGAAAATATTATACCCAGATAACTATAATAACTTACAACTGCTATTTTCTCCTTATCATATGATCATCGTTCTGAATGTTTGAGTATGCCACCGTTTCGAAAGACCACCATTTTGGTCTTCTTCATGTTTACTGATAGCCCGTACATTTTACAGTATTTTTCAAGACAATGAATCTTTCTTTGCATATCACCAATGCTATCTGAAATAAGACACATGTCATCAGCATACATCAAAACATCTGCTAGTTCATCATTAGTGAGTAATTCAACACCTCGTGTAGTTTCATTCATTCTCAACAACGAATCCAGTTCTGACACATACATTTCAAATAAAAAGGGACTTAGCACACATCCTTGCCGCATGCCAGATATACATTTGGAATATTCTGTAGCTTCACTTTTTCCTATCCGAACTGCTGACTTCACTTCCTCATACATACCTTTCAAAATATTGAGCATATTGCCTTTTATCCCTTTCTTACCCAGTGTGTGCCATAACTTAGCACGCGGGACGCAATCAAAAGCTTTAGAGAAATCTATGAATAGCACGTAAAACCGACCACGTTTCTTTGATAAATATTTCTGGATAATAGCTTGTAGTGGAAATATGTGATCTATGGTGCTATACTGTTTTCGAAATCCAGCTTGTGA
>BMAT01000326.1:86019-103603 GCA_019649035.1 Elysia marginata
TAAGGAAATTCCTCTGAAGTTATTTGGGTCATTAGGATTCCCTTTTTTAGTAGTGGGAATATCAGGGACTTGCACCATTCTTTAAGATAAATACCAGTTTCGAAAACTGAATTGAAGAGAACGCAGAGGAAGATAACCAATGCTGGAGTAAAGTTTAAATAGATGTTCGTGCCAATACCATCACAACCTGGAGCTTTACCCTGTTTTAGCTTTTTGAGAGCCGTCTCCACCTCATTTGTAGTTACCTTTTGGTTTAAAACCGAACTGCTTTCTTCGTGTAGAACTTCAAATACATCCCGATCTGGACTATTAATATCAACCGCATCTTCCTGAGAATCATTTCCTGGGACATTCGAGTGGTGAAATTCATTCTCCGGTAAAGGATTAAGTATTTCTTTGAACTGTGAAGGGGTCACTCGCGAGGTTTGAACCTGGTATGGTTTGTTTATCATTCTATTTATGTTTTGCCAAAATGACTTTGATTGGTTATTGTGTAAAGACTCTTTCAAGTCTGCTACATTTTGGTCATCCACGTTTTTCTTCTTTCTCTGACATAGCTTTTTGAAAAGTTTTTTACTTTCTAGATATTTTTCTAAGTCGACTGTAGACTCTTGCGTCTCTTCCATGATACAAATAGAACAGTCGACAGTCGACTTAGAGAGAGAGAGAGATAGAGAGAGAGAGAGAGAAAGAGAGAGAGAGAGAGAGAGAGAGAGAGAGAGAGAGAGAGGCAATGATAAAGAGGAGGATAAAATGATTATAGGGAGATAAAAAAATAAAGAGAAATCGTCGAGAGGAAACTAAAAAAAAAAAAAAACCCAGAATATTAGACGCGCAGATCGTAAGCCTGCGGAAAAAGGAAGACAACCCCGATGTAGATAATACAATATTACCTTATCGCTGTTCCGTCGCTTGCCAGAGGTTGGATGCTATGGTGCGTCGCCATTCTTCTCGGTCTAGAGCAACCTCACAACATTCGTTGATCCGTCTAGTCGTCGTTTCTTCGATGTTACCAAGCCAGGATTTTCTTTTTCTACCACGTTGTCTCTTCCCGTTGATCTTTCCCTCCATAATAGATTTCTGGAGACTTTGGTGACGTCGTAACTCGTATGTGCCCGTAGTACGCGAGCTGTCTGGTTTTTATTGTTTTCAATAGCTCCGTGTGTTTCAAATCTATTTCTTCCAGTACCTCTTTGTTCTTTTTCTTCTCATTATGAGAACAAAAAGAAAAGGACGAGAACTTTTGAATTGGAGGATAGACAATTTTAAGATTTTTTACTGAAACCAATTCCATTGTCTTTGCTTGAATCATCGAAATTTGCTTGCAGTTTACTAGTTTAGTAAATTAAAATTTTTATACTAACATTTTTTTTATCTTTAGGTAACGAAACTAACTTTATTTGCTCTTAGTTTTATATTCTTTAAGTACACTGTATTTTTTTTTGTCTGGTCTCAGCGTTTCATGTAAATGTAAAATACATGTATTCTTTGGTTTTTTACATGTATCTGTAGCATTTCTTTTGTTCTTTGTTTCTCTTGTTTCTAATGCTGTGAAAAAAAAAATTTCTTCCGTCTAACTCTTAATTTCTCATTGTAGTTCCGTAAAAAAATTCTTAGTTACATGCTCATGTTCTTCATGTTTCTGTTAAATTTCCTTCTTTGTTTTTCATGTTCCTGTAAAACTTTCTGTAAATCCACAAAGGACATTGATCATATGAAATTTGATGAACATAGAGGACAGATAGAAAAAGGATAGTTTTGAACGATTGACAAGTAACTTGGTTGCACACTGGGAGAAACAGAGGGGAATGGGGACCACAATGTGTTAAAATGATTTCCAGGAATACTTCCTCAAAGAGGTTGCCTGTATTCTTACTCTGAGGAAGGAAATTTAAAAAAAAATATCTGTTGGCCAAAGGAGTAATGTGCATGTATTTTTGCTTTGTCTTAGGCAAAAACAGCAACTACAAAAAGGAGAACAACTTAATAAGGCATTAAGGAAATTTGTGGGTTTTTTATTTCATTTGAATAAATAAACTTCATTACAGGTTTGAGAAACACAATGTTGCTATGTTTGATTGGATTTGAAAGTGTTACAAAGCAGTCTCAAAAGAATCATAATTACATATACTGTAAATAATAATTTCCTATGATGAGAACATGTCCTAGTCCTACGTATTTTTTTTAAAATAATTATTCTGTAGGCCTACAATCATGTACAGTACATGTAATGTTTTTAGAATTGCTCTGATAAAAGTGACTTACATCATTAATAACATTAATTTTTTAATTTAATAAAAATAACAATATTAGCAAAAAAAGAAGACTGCAGATGAGTCATATGACAAAGATATGATACAAATGTTGTCAAAATATTGCAGTAATAGTTCTAAACATCTAAAATAGGTTCTCCCCCTCCCCCCCCGCCCCCTTTGACACCTTGCTTAAAAAACAGGGGAACCACAATAAAAATAATACATCACGAACAGTAGCAGTGTTAGAAAATTCATAATTATATGGTGTACAAATACAGAGACTCTGTACCTGTTTTCATATACAGAAAGAAAGAACGAGGGGTGGGCTAAGGAAGGGGATATGGAGAAAGCTGCTAAATCAGTAATTGTTGTGGTTATGGTTTTTAAAAACTGGTTATGATATATCTGCCACGCAATGCAAGTTCTTTACAAAACAAAGTCTGTTCTCGTTTAACTTTTTCAGAGAAACATAAGACAAAACATATCAGCCTGCACATAACATTGCAATAACTTATACACTAAGGTCCAAACCTATTAGAAAGATCACCACCAGGTGAGTACTGTCAAGATTGCAGTTCAAATCGCTAGGGTCAACCCTGATCTACTTACTTCTCGTAATCATATTGCATGTCTTAAAATCATTCTACATTGTATACAAAACGAAACTACTTTTAATTACATGTACTACTGGCATGTTATAAAATGCTATAGATTTTCTATTTATAAACACTGCAATTTGACCACCTAAACGAGACATACATGTAATAACCAGGGACACAAGTGTCTTCTGCACAAAAAGCAGGAAATTTGTAACACCTCTACCTGGCACTCAACAACCAACAGCTTTCTCTATAGAATCTTTGATAAATCAACTAATACTGGTATATAAAACTATATACTAGGGTCTAAAAAGCTGTACAACCCAAAAGAGATGTTTGATTTACTTTAAATCTTAAGTTTAAAGGATTTTCTTTAACATTTATGCCTTAATCTTTTTCAAATTTTCCTGCTTTTTGGCTGGAGAAAACTGCTAAAAAAATCCGAATCCCTGCTAAAATCGGAAAACTTGCATCCTTGAATAACACTGGGAACTTAAAGAGATAATTATGTATTCATAAATTATATGCAACATTTTTGTTTCTCAGAGAAAAGGTTATCGAATTTTCTTTAACTTCTTCTGGTGAATTACCTTAGCTATTGCGCATAAAATTTTTATGACATGTTCACTTTCCTTTCCCCTCCCTCTCTTTGTTTCTCTTTCTCAAACTGACCCTTGCATAATAATCTAGTTTTTTTCACTGTAGAAATTTCCCTTAATTTCGACATTTAAAAAAAAAATCCCTATTACAGTAATTATTCATTAAATATTACTGATTGCACTTTACCTCAAAATTACATACTGCTGGATTTATTTCTTTTAATTCAACATAATTTATGCTCCTATAAGAAATCAAACTCTGACATGATGAACTAGTCTGGTCCCCACCCGTATCCAGGCTTTTCGTCAAAGACGTTTTTATCCAACACTGAGTGAGTATAGCTGTAACGTTTGAGAAAGATTCCAGCCAAACGAGTCGTCTCCCCTTAAACTATAGATAGTAATGAATAAAGATTAACTTGAGAACGTGTTAAAAAACGACCCGCTTATGTTATTACTTCTTTCTTATAATAAATTCTATATGAATGTTCTGATCCCTTGAATGTCGAATTACTATACATAAGGTAATTAGGTATGCCCTATATTTTGTTTTTCTCATATTTCTCTATCACATTCACCACATAATGTATTTCTATAATTATTTAGACGAAGGTAGAAAGACTTGGGCGTGGACTTAGACACAAAAGGCAAAAGCTAGTAGGGGTGACTGGCATTATAACAAGGGCAAACAAAAACACCTTAGAGTACAATTTTAAAAGCACACAGTTACCTTAGATTACAACAAAAAAAAAAGGTTGGGTGAAAACATCTTTGCAATCTTCATTTTAACAGTTATGGTTTATAGGGTTTTTCTTCAGTCACATACAGGTACAGTAACAAAAGCTGAGGGTTTTTCACCTTATCAACAATTACATTAAAGGAAAAAAAGAGATCAAGATAGAAGTACATCATATCCATTGGAATCTGTTTAAAGTATACACTTGTAGACCAAGAGGACTTGTTTATTCTTTCAGAAATTTCATCTAAACATTTCAACGCAAAATTTGAGTGCCCTCAAGTACATGAAATGACTTTGAGCAAAACTTTTCCTCAGAGATGTTGAGTTTTAAGGTACTTCACTAAAAAAACACATATAATGTTCAAGACCATTCCATCAAAGTTATATTATTCTTTACTTCTTGTAATGTCAATGGTATTAATTACGTGTACACATGGGTATCAAGAAAAACTGGGTAAACATTGCAGCAGTATAGCTTGTGTTATCACGTTTTAGTTCTAAGGTAAACTGTAGGTTAACAATTACATGTACAATAGTGACAACAGAAACAAACAATCTATGACAATAATTTTCTTATACTTGAAGTTGAAATGATTTTTTTATATCACTGGGTGCAACATTCGTTACATATCACATTACCATTAATTTTTGTCTAATTTAGTAATACAAGTCTGACTATATGTACTGAACATCAGCAGCTTAGGTAAGACCTTATCAATAAAAATGTCTCAATTACTTCAAAAATGCCAGTTTTCAGTTTTGCACTGCATAATATCATTTCCTCTTCCCAACTTTTATTTTTTTTTTCATTTTAGTTTAATTAAATGTATTTCCAGTGACTAGCTTTTAGCTATTCCAAAATGTTACCAAACCTATTCCTTCAGGTAGTTTCCTACAACAACTTCACATACTCAGGCACCCCTTCATATGATGACACTCATGATAACATTAAAAAACAACTATTTTTAATTACACAATGTATGCAACAACAGTATCAAAGCTTTTACCATAATCATAACTATTCTGCAATATTGAAAAACAGAAGAATTTTGCTCTTCTCCCCATCAAAAACACTTTGTTTAAACATGACAGAACTGCAGTGCTAGTTTTGCTAGTTGAAAATATGCAGCCTCTGGTTACATTCTTGAGAATGAGAGAATGCAGATAAAGGAACATTTAAAGAACCTTACCTACAGTTGTACTAGAACTCAAGAAAGTTGTTGCCTTCATTTTTTGTGCCCATCCTCTCACTATTCAAAGGTTCTATCTTTGAGCTGTATTTACAAATGAACTGGCTTTATACATAACATAGATTCTACATCTGACAGGGTGGAAAACTCTGTGATCACATCAGACTTAAAAAGCTTTCTTTTTTAACTCAACAAAACAGAATTTTTTTTATTGCTGATGCATAATGAGACATACATTACATGTATTGTATTTGTAGGCTCAATAATAATTTATTACAATAGACTAGTATAGTAGTAACTTCAAAACTATCTTTTAGTCTCCAGACTGAAAACTAAAGCACTGCAGGTTGAAATTGACAACACATGGGCCAACATGTGACTTATATCATTAAAAATCATGTAAATGTGTACATGTATGTATTTATAAAGCTTGAAATAAGTGGCCACAAAGCAAGCAACCTGTCGACCAGTACAAAGAAATCAAATGTTGCAGTCTATATAAACATGTGTATTCTATTTTCTAAAGCTTGAAATAAGTGGCCACAAAGCAAGCAACCTGTCGACCAATACAAAGAAATCAAATGTTGCTGTCTATATATGTGTGTTCTTTTTTCTTTGTTTTTTTTAACGTTAAAAACTGCTTACAAATATCTTATTTTTTTAGAAAAGATGTAAGTTCTTTAGTAGCGATATATTTAAAAAAGTAAGAATAAAGTTCAAAACTCTCTCTTCAAAGTTAAAGTACTTAAACAGTGGTGTTTGTTTTTTGGTTGTTTACAAATTTGAATTTATTGGACTGATTGTAAGGTACGTAAAGGTGTTAATATGTGTAACTCCGTGACTACTTTTTCTCAAAACTTATCATACTGTTTGTCCATGCAAACAGAGGAGCCTTGCTCTCTTAGTTTTAATTTCAGTATAAAGAATGGGAAATACATGTACATGCATTAATTTTGTTCAAAACAAGAAGTGCTGAGATCCTTATTAACCAAAACTGTAGACATTTGATATGCAATTACTTCTTAGAATTTAAATCAAGGTAGAGGTAAATTGGTTAAGTTATGTGGTGCAAATGTTACAAATATTTAAACTACATGAAGGCGTTCCATCACCAGAAGATGTGAGTGGTACATTTATAATGTAAGGTAATGGGTTGTAAATTTGTTCATGTCCTATTCTGACGCCCTAAAAAGGTTTGGTGTTATTAGACATAAAAATACAATAAAAATAAGCTAAATCCATGTTTGTTATATGATCACATTAATAATCTAAAGCAAACAAACCAGTGAAACTTAAAATCAAGATACTGCATGAGCTGTATAAATAAACTATACTGATTGAAAATAATTTTGAATTATAATTTAAAAATTGCAGATATAGAGAACTGTATGTCCAAGCAATGATTTCTATGCGTGAACAAATTTTAAAGAAAAAATATCACTGAAATAAATCCACCTGTCACCGACTGATCTTGCTTCAAAGGTGAACGACTTAACACGTAACAGTGAACGTCGGATCCAACAAACTTAGCAAGAAAATATAGAAAGTTTGTTGAAAGCAATGTCCCTCTAAAGTAACCCAAAAAGAACCAAAGAAGATACATAGTTCAGTACTATCCATCAACCTAGAAGCCTTTTTTGAGACTAGGATTAGGAAGAATAGAACTCACACAGGCTGCAAATTCTTGCAATCAATCCCTCTCTCTTTGACACTGTGACAGCTGTATGGCTGACAAAGTAAACAGCATTCCAGATAAAAGGCTAAAAAAGACCAGCCAACAGTTTCACTTCTAGGTCATAAAAAACGAGAGTAGTCTGAAATTAGTTTGTGCTGACCTCTATAAAAGGACGTTTGTAATGGTTAAAAAAGAGAAAAAAGCAGGACTTTATTTTAGTTTGTTGAATGCAAGGGTTCGTTGAGTTTAAGGTTGTTGGATACAAGGTCCACTGTACAACTTTCCAGCTACTTTAACCCCAAATTTCGGGTCCTGCAAAATCTATATGGTTTTGAAGGAATTTTGGTTTAACACTAGTAAAAGAATATTTGTTTTTAAATGCTTCAAATTGGGTGGAGGGAGGGGGGGCGCTTAGTAATTTATTTATAGCACATATTATGGTCTTAATCAGGAATGCCACTCAAATTTTCGGAAAATAACCAAAAACTCTGGAGCTAGATGCTAGCATAAATAAACATTTACAAAATGTGTTTTTTGAGGGCCCTAAATTGTCATTGTTCATGGGATAAATCTTTTTTAAAATTTGTGTACTCATTCTACTTCTTAGGATTGAAAAAAAGGAAAAAAGGGAAAATAACTGAAATTTCATCTCTGCTTTATGTAGGCCTATCAACACAAACAGTTGAAAGTTGAAACTCGGAACATTTGATCTACATCTTATTACAATGGAAGGAGAGGTGAACTTTCAGACAGGAAAGGCTTTTTTGGGGCTTAAAAATTGGGAAAATTAGCCTATCCGTTTCAAATCACATTAAAGTGATGTAAGAGGACATTTAGAATGGTCTATGCTCTCTGCAAATAGTTATGCTTTTTTATTTCATGTGAAAATCGTAGTGCCTATCCAAGTTTTTTCTCCATTTTAAATCTATTTTCGGCTTCACTTGAACGTTGAAATGCGTTCATCTCACAACACGCTCGCTGGTGCTGATTAAATTTCTTAAATACCATGAAAGATTACAGTGCGAAACGCAAATCCGAACAATGATAGATTTTTCATGCTTTGCGCGTCATTGCGAATCTAAAATTTCCAGCTTATGCGGTTGGGAAAACAACAGACTTTTTTATTCAATGAAAATGTTCTCTAATGTTCATGTTCTAGATTTCGAATGAAGGCTCTAGGCTTGCTGATAATGATAAAATTAAATGTATATCTAACCTAGTGCATCTAACTTTAGGCAAGGAAGCGAGGCTTAGTTCAGTGCCAGTGCAAAACTGCAAATGAGTAAACTGAAGTAAACTGATCGCTCACAAGTTCCTTTTATATAGCTGAGTCTAGTAAAAGTAAAACTAAGAGTCAAATTACTGTGGTGATCTCTGCCACTACCTGCCACCACCCGTCTCCCTTTTTCTCTCTCTCACCATCTGGCAGCATTGTATCACAGAATCCCAAAGCATTTTGGTGCATGTCTCAACCCTATGTTGATTAGTTTTACTTAACAGATCACCTCACGCTTTCACACCAGCAAGCAAACTTTAGCAGAGGAATGGTATCCACAGGTGAGCTGTCAACAGGTAGGTGAGAG
The DNA here is from genome assembly GCA_019649035.1 of Elysia marginata. Classification (NCBI taxonomy): domain Eukaryota; kingdom Metazoa; phylum Mollusca; class Gastropoda; family Plakobranchidae; genus Elysia; species Elysia marginata. The sequence goes on from BMAT01000326.1 coordinate 94,660, forward strand.
AATGTTTACTGAGTTATTGAGAATCTTTCTTCTTTCACAGTTTTGGCTTTGTCTCTGGGCCTAGGCTAAGCTTAGTCCTGTGACCACAAAGTTGTGATTTGAGTGTACCAGTACCCATATAAGTCTATGTAACCTGCTTTTATTTTAAAAGGTAAACTTGAAATAAACACCATGAAAACTTTTTGTTTGAAGGCAGTGGCTGCCAAAACCATTTTAACTTAGCCCAAGAAACTATACAAAGACAAAGAAGGATTTTGCACCAATGGGCGATTTCCTTTTGGTTCAGCGAATTCTTTGTTTTTGCCACTTTCAGTTTCAATGAAATTCTACTGTATTTAAGAAATGAACTTACATGTAAACTTGAATAAACAAACTTAAAGAAACTTAGGAAGCAGAGTGTAATTACTGTAAACAATAAAAAATGGCACACCAAAATAAAGCAATTCAACTTACAAAATAATATAAAATGCTGATATATTAATCTGAACCAGTGATTATAAACACAGAAAAACAAAAGTGAAAATCATAATACAGTCAACTCAGATATCAACTTAGAGCATGCTGGTGATCTTTTTTACATTTCATTCTATTATTACTTTAGTACATGTATTAATAAAAAAACAAATATCTCAAAGTAGTTATTTGCCTTGTTGAAGTTTAGTAACTCTTTAATGTAGCCCACCTTAACCCTTTGAGCCCTGACCTCCTGACTATCAAAATCATCAAAATTTCCTAGTCCTTCAGCAACTGAAAAAACTGTTCACCTGGACCTTTAGTCTTCTCGAACTGTTTTATTGTAAATGTTGTTCAATTTATATATACCCACTCTGTGGCCTTGCAGTAAGACACTCGCTCAGAGATCAGGAGGTGCATGGTTCGAACTGAGGGCTTTACAGTGTGGCAGCGCGCTTTCAATTGTCCCCAGCGCTGTCTCTCTTATAACCTCGTAATTGACTGGCACGTTAAAAATTAAACAAACTACCCTGTTAAATTTATAAAAGAAAAATGCTCTATTTAACAAAACATGGGTGCAGACATGTTCTTATTTATTTAGGACCAATGCGAATTAGATCTGCCTCTATGATTGGTCGAAAATAAATCTCTATTTACCTATACTTTACGGCAATCTAGCTTCACCCTGCAGTATAATCGTTCTTAGTAATATAGGCCTTCCACCGCTGAAGCGTGTTATGGACTCAAAAGGTTAAAATTCATGCTAACTGATATTGCATTCAAACCAAAACATTGTACTTGCTGGACATGAATTGAAACACCAGCATCATCAACAGAATAAAATATTAGAAATGATAAACTGGGGACAAAAACAATTTCTTCCCAAACAAGTGCAATTTTTATTAACAAACTTGTGTTTGTTTATCATGCAAAGAAAAATAAATTTGCAAATAACTCTGAAATCACAGAAACACGCATTTTTAGAGATATGCTGCTTATACATGCATAACTTGCTTTGTATTGTAGTTGTAGTCAGTCTATATGAGATTATCTTGGTGAAATAAGAAGTTTTGAAATCTTAGACATTTACTTTTAGAAAAAAAATACTCTAGCATTTGTTCCTTAAAAATGCCATTCAATTTTAAAGCAAAAAACTGACTGCTTAAGCTATTTAAAGAGTTCTTAATGTTGACCAAATATGTTCAAAACTGGGGTAATTTTCTTTATTAGTACATTTACAAGTAACAATGTAAATGCTACAAAGGAAAGTAGAAGAGAAGAGGCAGTGTACGTACATCCAATGTATCCAGTCTATCATTATCAGAAACATCACAGAGTCAGCCAGCCTTGAGTTCCGTGAGCTTATAGGCAATAACAGGGATAGGAATGGTTTAAGAGCTAAAGTACTTTCAGTAGCGGCAAACTGAGCTCTTACAGTTTTGCACAGCATTGGAGACAAGTGACAGGTGAACAATAAGAGGAGGGTTTAGATATCAGTACGCAAACAAGTTAGACACAAAACAGATCATTATATTCCATTTTGTAGAAAAAAATCTTATATAAATGCTTAGGATTGAAAAAACAATTTACAAACTGTCAAGGCACCATTAATCCAAGGTTAGGTAAAAAGAAAAGGCTCTCTTGAACACAAAGCAAAAAGTTTATTTCTCGGCTTATTTTTCTGCATGGTTCTCTCAGTCTCATCCTGCAGTGATTATAGGATTCATTTAAAATTTACACAAATGATTCACCCTTGAATCTTGAGCTGTTTGTAATAAATTTATTTTGACAACTTATGCAAAGATAAGTTTGTTGTCAGAACCTTGGTTTGACTTACCCTGTGCCTCCTTTTCTTTGATTTATGCCATAAAACAAACGTGCAAAACGATCACAAGGAACTGTACAGCCTTGTACAGTTCAATTTGAACTCCACAGGAACAAACTTACTTTGAAACTGAATTCTTCAAATCTCAAACTATAGTGGAAACCTCCAAAATCAAAGTCAGAACCCCTGTTTCAAAATTATCATGATTCAAAGACTTTTAGGTGTGAGTTTTTTAAATTCCTCTACAACTTTGTTGGATTTGATCTGATGATTCACAATTAATGTGATTCAAATCTCTTAATTCAAACTTTGTATTCAGACCTACAGAAGGTTAAATGTGTACTTCTGATCACAGCAGTTTTACTTCTACTAAGTCTGAAAGGCTATGATAAACACTCACTAACCAAGCGGACATCTTAGAAACCACAAAGAAGTGTCAATTGATAAATAAAACACATTTTTTTGTATGCATGCAAGTGGGGGTCAGACAGGAAGGTCTTATTGATTTTAATATTAATAGTAAATTCTCTTCAAAATTTAAAGTTTTACTAATGGTTGTTATGAAAAAGTTATATTATGTGAGTTAAAGATATGACAAGTTTGTTGGTTTTTTTTTTAAATCACATCTTAGTAGATGGTTGAAACTTTGAATCCTCGTTTTACATATTTCTTTTTCAATGGGTAGGTTTCTTAAATTTAATTTCTCCCCTCTCTCTGAATTTTCTGCTCCATGGCTGAGTGTTATTAACTAAGCCATTGGCGTTGAAATTGATAGGTAACTTGAAATCAAAGCTGCAACGGAGCTGATGAAAAATCATCAGAGGGGTAATAACAGATTTGTACTCTCTGTCGACAAAGACTCTATGTGATCACACCTCTGGTTATAAATACACAATCAAAGTCGCAAATTCAAAATCCATAAAGTATTAATCACTACAAATGACATTGATTCTGTATTTTTTGTAGACTTTGCTTTTCACTGATAATCTATTGGGAATGAGATTGGAGCGCAAATTATTGTTCCTGTTGCCAACTTCCTCTTTAATGACTATAGGCATGTTATTAAATATCAATTAAGGCAGTCTGCATGAAGTTTGCTAAAATACACCTTAAATAACAAAAGAAGAATCCAAATGATCGACTGGTGAAATAGCAAAAATTTGACTTTGTAAGATTATAAATATAATAAGGACCTAATCATTCTAGGCATCAGTTTTAAGTAATTGCCAAAATTTGAAAGCGATTTTTTTCTTTAGTTCGACTGAAAAAAAAATTTTTAATTTAAAACTAAAAGCCAGGGATTAACTTAAAACTTAATTTTTTTTATTTTGTGCTAATTTCAGAGTGAAATGAAACTAAAAGGGACACCATACTGGGATTGGAATCTATTATTTAATTTGTAGGCCCATGTGAAACACAGGTGCTTCAGACGGCGTTTTTTCACTGTCTAGTGGTTTGGGACTGTGATATCTCCTTTGCAAAACTGTATAAGATATGAACTCTTAATGAAGACAGTTTATTTTTGCAAAACTGTATAAGATATGGACTCTTAATGAAGACAGTTTATTTCTACAGCAATTAAATCATTTTGCTATAGACTTTTTATATTGGAGAAGATGGAGCAAACAACATGAGTGGTGAAAAACAACATACAGTGCAGTCCACTTAAGTCAAAGTTCTAGGAAACAGCTAATTCATTTCAAAACAACAGAACTTCAATTTAAAGGATAGTTGGCAATATTTACTATATGGGATACTAAAACAAGTCATCCTTGGATTTGACTAATTAGAGTTTGAGTCAAATGAACTCTACTGTATGTTTAGAATAGTTACAGCTGTGACGTCACATGACTTGTAAATCATAACATAAGCATGGTATGAAAACTGTCAAAGCTATCATAATCAACGTTTTGCTGCACTTGAAATGCAAGGTGCCCAAAAGTAATAGCTGTACGAACGTTATCAATATCATCGTCCATGAGGAGAACCTCCTCTTTTTTCACAGTTACATTGTGATCATTAGCAATCTGGCCAATAACCGATGCTATGTGAGCCTCCTTGCCATTTAAGTCCGGACAAGCTGACCAGATGGTACCACCAAGCCTGCTTGCTCCGCTGATCTCATCATTGCCGCTGGTGCCTGTCTCACTGGCGGCTGTTGCTCGCTGACGTTGCTGCTGAAGAAACTCGGCTGTATTGGCTTGTATGTAGACCTGTTTTGCTACCCTGTATCATCAACAGAAAAAAAACACTTTGTTTCAGACAAAATGCATCATAGAACAAAAGAGTACTGAAAGCAAAATGCAAAGGTTTGTAAAAAAAAAATGCAATCTTGTTCTGTATTTAGTTCTTTGTTGTCACCAAAGTATTTCCTTGCAAGGTGGCGCTTGAGGGGTCCATTGGGATGTGCAATGGATGCAGTTATATATATCCAAGCAGTAATTTTATAGTACTTCTAAAGCCAGTCTTTACTGGTCTTTGTTGTGTTAGGATTGGCATTGTATGTATTCAGAGCAACACCTTTCATCAGACAACCAGGTAATTGTTGGCCAATGGCTTATCTGGGGCTATCCATGGTCTCACAATGGTTGATAGCAATTACAGTTTGCCATTAAGGACGCAAAAGATCTAGAAGAAGAACACCTTTTGCACCTCAATACACTGCAGTTATGACTTTTTACAATGAGGTTTGACATTTGAATCCTTTGACGGTAGGAGTGGATGGGTGCTTCCAGGCTATTGAACCACTTTTTGATTCAGGGGTGGTGTGGTGGACCCAGGTCTGTCTCCCATGATCATATGGTCAAGAAATGTTTCATCCACCATCAAAGGATCCAAGTAAAAGGATTTGGTTCCAAATAAGAACAGCACTAATAGGCACAGTAAAAGAATGATTGAAAAATCTTGACAGAATTTTCTGTACAACAGGAATTTCTCCTTTCTAAACTGCTTGTAAAATGTAAAATGCGTCAATCTTGACAATCTTGAAAAACAGCCAAAACGCTCTTCAGTGGAAACCTCCAAAATTAAAGTCTGATCATTGGAATCTATCAATTCAAATTTTTCTAGGTATGAGGTTTATTTTTCTATTTGGCTTTGTTAGATTTGAAATCAAATTTCAAAGTTAGTTAAGTTAAATTCTATTGAATCAAAGTTTGCAGGGAAGTGTGTAGTAGGCTTTCCTTTAGTTCCCTAGTAGTTTCTTTACTCCAAATTGTAGTAGGCCTATAATTATATAGAAAAGTTGACCTCCTAAAAGCGCACAAACAGGTTTTCCTTATAGAATTGTTGTGTTTGTGTTTCTATACAAAAGGATGGGTGACAGAGGGGTGCTAATAACTCACTAGTAGAGAGGAAAATGTCTAAGTAAACAGAAAACTGATCCCTCATGTATAATTTAAATCCTTGTAATTCAAATTGTTTGTCCATTCCTTTTACATTCAAACTAAGATTGGTTGTTTGAATTTTAACGTTTCTTTTCAACTACAAGGTTATATCAAGACGGCGCTTGGGAAAATTGAAAGCGTGCTGCCACACTATGATGTAAGGAGTGCTTGCATACACCACACCCAGACACATTATCCTGACACCGGGCCTACCAGACTTAGCACTAAATCCATAATGCCAGACACTAGACGGATCAGCTGCTAATACCAATTTTAAAGTCCTTGGTTTTACTCGGGCGGAGATCAAACCATGCACCCCCTTATCTCTGAGCGAGTGTCTTACCGCTAGGCCACAGAGCCGGTCATTCAAACTAAGACTAAGAGGTTTCTACTGCAGTTAACTGTGAGTAAGTCTCAGGATGGTCACTCAAAAAATATACACACAATGGCTAGAGGCTAAAACCACAGATCAAGCCAGGCCCAAGATATATGGCTTGTCTAGAATTATCTTACAGCACAGTGCTATATACATGTACATATTAATACTAGGATAGCAAGCCCTGTGCGGTTTTGATTGATTGATTGAAATTTTTACAAGCCCAGTCCATCATTAACAATGATCTCAGGGCTTGCCCTGTGCGGTTCAGTGAGCTGATGGAATGCAGATCCAAGTAAGTAGGTTACAGAAGTCAATGCAATGGCATTGTGCATCCACAGTGTGCAAATATAGGCTAGGTTAGGCCTTATAGAAATCTGGTTTGTATCGATACCAATGTTGTTGTGTTGATTCTTTTGGATTATAGAGCCCAGCAATGTTCTTTTTCAAATTTCAGTTTGATTTCATAGGCCACCTGTGCTCTTTTGTATCTTGGTTGCATTGCTAGTATTTGTTAGTTGTATTATTATTATTATTATTAGTAGTAGTAGTAGTAGTAGTAGTAGTAGTAGTAGTAGTAGTAGTAGTAGTAGTAGTAGTAGTAGTAGTAGTAGCAGTAGTAGTAGTGGTGGTAGTAGTAGTAGAATTAAGGACAGTTATGGGCTACACAGACAGGAAATTGGGCGACACCGGATAGGCCTTACGACTGAGTGGGCCCATTTCTTACCATACAACTGTCTGGGTCGAAAACAGCATGCAATATATATACGATTTGTGTACAAATAGCGATGTACAGGAAAGGTTAACTTAGATTGTTTATAAGGAAAATTGTCAATACCATTACATTTAAAGGCAAAAAAACTATCCCAAATTTTAAGCATCCTATAGATGTGTCTCATTCCTCCTAAATTTTTTTAGATAAGAAATTAAATTAGCTTAGAAATAGAATGGACCCAAAATGGTTCATGGTCAGTGGGATTAACTGTAAACATCTATAAACTGGAAAATAGCCGAAATTTTCAGTAAAGTTTTCAGTAGATTTAATCCGCAACTAACTACTGACGGCTGGACTAAGTCCAAACTAACCTTACTGCATGCTCATGAGTTACTAAAAATTTAATTATCTACAAGGAAAATGGATAATTTTCCAGAATACAATTTACAAACAATTACAATGGTATATGAATGATAAATCGCGAAAAAAAAAACATGTAGTCTATAAATCTTATATCTGAAAACTGTAAGCTTCATCTTTTCACATATCATATTTATTAATTTAAATCATTACCATAATTTGATACCACCTTTTTAAAAAAATTTAAAAAAAAAACCTGTAGCGCTAAATTGATTTTTTTTCAATAAAAAAAAATGCATTATGGGCCTCATATCTTTGCAGTAAGACATAATATTAAAATATTTTCAATATTTGACTTCAATAAAACTCATTCTTCAAGCCTAAGGGTGCATGCAGACCAAAAGCACCGAGGCTAGGCCAGCCTTGGAGTTGGAGTTAGCAATGAGCACAGTTGAGCCATAGAGCTTGGGTGTGCATACCAAAAGCATCCGTGGCTTGCCTGTATCTAGCTTGGGGCTAGCACCCAGCTCAATGAAAGCTTGTGTGTACATACCAAAAGCCACATTGCCAAGCAAGTAATGAAACATGTGCTGGCTGGGTTGATTATAGGTCAAGGCATTTATCAATTGTCAACGAAAATGGCTGACATGTCTTAATGAAAAATTAGAAACATGTGAAAAATTTAAGCTTTTTAGAATGCTACCCAGGACCTTCTAATGTTCTATACTTGATTTGATTTGTCTTGTTTTTGAGACAAATTGGGATGACCTTGCAGTAAAGAATAGAACTCCAATGTTTTCCTGTCGTCCATTTTAAATGTGTTCAATCCAGCTGAGGCAAGTAAATGTATGAATGTGGGGTGAATTTGGCAGGAAGGTCAAGGACACATCAGGGCTAGATTCGAGCGGCAAAAAATAGGCTAGTATTTATTGTCGCTCATATCTAGCCCTAAGCTAGCTCTTGGGGTGAGCTCATAGCTTTTGGTCTGCACACCACATTGAAATAAAGAGTATATATTTTCACAGCGCGGTTCAAGGCTTGGCTCCGTGCTTTTAGTCTGCACTTGGCCTTAAGACAAGATAAGCTTATAGAATTTTGTTTGAGCATACTTTTTGGGCAAAACTTTTCCCAGCACATCTTTAAGGAGCCAGTCTTGACGATGATAGGTGACAATGGCGACAAAAACTCCTTTGTGATGGGCATCTTCCAGCAAGTCTCGCATACAAGGCCTCACATGAGCAGCCAGCTTGTTGACCCCTTCATCCCACATGCCTCTTGAGTGGATGTCTATGAGAGTCTTGTCAAAGTCAACAGCCAAAAGTCGAATGCCTTTTTTGGTCAGAGCACTTGCAAAGGAATCCACTTTGCCTCGCTGCTGCTTTGTAGGCTTTGGAGGCTTTGTGGTCCCGCTTGCCATGCTTTGTAATAGGGACTTTGAGAAACACATGCACTTCAATGTCAGAAGGTAGGCTGCAAAAGACACTGTAAGCTAAACAGGGTAGCAGCTTCTGTTGTATATTTAAAATTGCACTACAAATAGTGCTCCATCCTGCAAGAAAAAAATTAAGAGAAAGAAAATGGTTATACAGAAATGTTACCAATTAAGTATTTATTATTTTTAAATTTGTTGACATTAATTTTGGAAAACTATAAACTTCAATCAACAGCCGCATAATTTACTGTTTTACATCAAAGGTAATTTTGGTTGTTTGAAAAGATCAAGGTCATTGACATAAAAACAAAAACAAAAATTTTTAATGACCAAATTGGTGTGTAGGGTTGGGTGTGCCAATTTCGACACGTTCAGTGACACATAGAGCGAAACGGAC
>BMAT01000326.1:136238-149157 GCA_019649035.1 Elysia marginata
CCCCTGCTTACCCACTCCCCAGTTCGCTGCAACAACCCTCTCCTCCACCATCAAAATATTCTTCTTCTAGCAACTAGCCTCATCTCCCAGTAGACAGGACGGTTTATCAGAACATGTATCTTCTTACTCACATTCCTTTACTTCTGCAGTAGCGGCAACCTAAATATACATGTGTGGCTTTTCATAGAGTTAGCACATGGGCAGGGATGTCTCCGAATAAACATCCTCGTGAAGCTTAGGGGACGTTAAACACATCAATCAAAGAGCAGTGGTTGAGTAAACAAATAAACAAAACAACAACAAAAGAACAAAAAGAAGAATGTATGTTATACGAAACCTCTAGTATATTTCCGCATCAACAAGTCAGCTTATTAACGCAGCAGTTGGCAGTTCAGTAATTTTGTTTTGTTTTGTATGTTTTTCGCCTACTTATGTGGCTTGGAATTGATACTCCAGAAAACAGTGTGAAGTCCAGCTAGATAATATAGATACTGATGGTGAATAAATTCCAAAAATAGAATGTAGGAGGCAACCAAGGTGAATCAGGCATAAGTCGTTTGCACTAGTTTTTAGTTAGAGCATTGTATCATATTTTACTACATAGTAAACAATATCTATTGTCTTCAAAATGAAACAGTTCATTCTATGGAGATGCGGTAGAGTTACAATTTTGTTCATTCTCTTCAAAGGCGTGGAATTCTGTTCAAAGTTCAATGGAAACCCGAGGAAAAACAGAGGGGCAAATGGAAAAGACGGAAAATGCAGGTGTTGGTGTCACTGTCAGCTATCGATGACAGCAATACAAACGGATTAAACCACCGTCAACAGAAAACGGTATGTAAAATCGATCAACATAAACAACCTCATTGACGTCAAAATTAGACCAGAGAATCAAAACTCAGACAGAGACTTCGAAATTGGTTACCTGAATTCTCGTTCAGTTAACAACAAAACTGAAAATCTGAAGACCTGGCTTAATGCTCAGGGCAGTGAGTCTACTATTTTAGAATTGACGCCCACAAGTTACAAAACAAAATCTATTCCCAGACTAGGCAGACCCGGGGACAGCGTAGCTTTTATTTGCGAACAGATAATATATTCGCTATATAAAAACAAAAAAACACATCGTTGGAAGCCGCCCAGTTAATACTTCAACAAAAGTCTGTGACGCTTGACATTTACTGCGTCTTCAGACCACCAAAATCTCATGCAGTTGTGGTTGTAGAAATTCAAAATATGCTTTCAACTGTTTCTTCGTTGTCATCAATTTTTTTCATTCTTGGGGATTTAAACTTTCATTATGAGTCATCGTCCTCAAGTGATGTTAAGCAGCTAGATAAAGTCTAACATCAATGACCTGAATCTTTTTCAACAGGTGCAAACACCCACTCACCAAGTAAGTCACAATCTAGACTGGTTTATCTCCACTAACATTTTTAAATTCCTAAAATAAACCACCATCATCGAAGATCATCTTATTTCAGGCCACTTTTTCATACTATGTACAAACAATTTTGAAAAAGCTACAGAGATCGACTCCAAGTTTAAATTAGGAACATTAAAAACTTAGAAAACCAACTTCAACAACAAACAGAAGTTCATATCGAGAACATAAACCTTGCCATGTCAAAAACTCTGAACAGTCAAGCACCTCTGAAAATGTTTCTCTTTGGCCTTACTTTCCATGGTTTTAAGACGAAAATTAAAAATAGCGAAACAAGAACGATGCGCATGAAAAAGAACCTGGCTCAAGAGTAGTTTGAAAATTCATCCACAAATTATTTTTAAGGCTTTGCAAAAAAAAGTGAATAGGGCCTACTCTTGTGACAAAGACTAAATGAACTTTTTATTTGGACAAACTCGATCGTGTGAAACAATTCACCAGGATGGGCTGAAAATTAATGCAATTTCGCTTGTAACTTTTAACATATTTTGATCCTGGCAGCTGAAATTTGGATTGCACACACTCAAAACAAATAGCTTTCATGTGAGATAAAATTGAATTTATGTGACGTCATTGAGCACCAAAAATGCTTCCATCAAAACCAATGGCTGATGACCTTTGTCGACATTGTTTACGAACATGGCGTCTACTAAAGATGTTCGATTCAAACAGCGTGATGTCATTGAATTTCTTTCTGTTGAAGGTAGATCACCAAAAGAAATCCATCAATGGCTCAAAATGGTATATAGGGAAGCATGTGTAGATTGCTTAACTGTTTGTCGGTGGGTTTCATCACTGAAAGGGGGAGACCCGACTGAATCAATATTGCGCGATCAAAAGCTTCAGGTAGGCCCCTAAGTGCTTAAAATGCGGCTAATCAGAAAGCTGTTGACAAGATGATTTTAGGCAATTGGTGCATTAAACAAAAGGATATCGCTAAAGAGCTTGAAATTTCAAAAGAAAGAGTCCAGCATATCATTACAGATATTCTCGGCTACAGAAAAGTGTCTGCAAGTTGAGTGCTGCAAATGTTGACTGATGAGATGAAAATGCAAAGAAAAACAACGTGTGCCGTACTACTGAAACATTATGAGGAAGACGGCGAGGAATTCGTCCAGCGGATTGTCACAGGGAATGAGTCCTGGGTACACCATTATGACCCTGAGAGCAAACGCCAATCGATGGAATACAGACACAAGAGCCCTCCTTCTCCGAGGAAATTCAAAGTTGTTGTCTCTGCCAGAAAAGTGATGCTGACTGTTTTCTGGGTCTCAGAGGGAATTGCTTATATACAATTTCAAAAACAAGGAAATACTGTTAACTCAGAACGGTATATTTCTACGTTGAGAAAGCTAAGCGTCAGGCTTAAGCGTGTGCGCCCCACAAAGCACGCAATGCTGCATCACGACAACGCCAGGCCGCACACAAGTCGCCAGACTAGAGAGGCACTGCATAAAATGAATTTCGTCGTATTGCCCGATCCGTCCTACAGCCCAGACCTTGCGCCAAGTAACTTTTACCTTTTACCTAAATACAAGAAACACCTCAGAGGAAACCATTACGAAAGTGATGAAGGTGTGGAGGCTGTTGTTCGACTTGGTTCAGGCAATGCCTCAACTTGTACGTCGTTGACAGCCGTGTGTGGATCGGGATGCAGACTACGTTAAAAATAATGTATGATATAGCAGATACTTTAATCTTTAATTTGATACCATTTGTGTTTGTGTACCTCTAAAAATAAAAAAAGTTAAGAAGGAAATTGCATTAATTATCAGCCCAACCTCGTAAAATATTACTTTCTTTAACAAAGAAACTTTTTAGCCAGCCAAAGCTAATTTTAAATTGCGACACAGAACTTTGCAAAAATTTCTCAGTGTTTTTTTTTTTAATTTTAAACCTTTAACATCCGCGACGACCTTGAGCCCCAGTCTACTAATTTCACTAAGTGCTAGACCCTGAGTTTGAAGGAGAGAAACTGGCAAACTTTAATGTTGTAACAACTAAACTACTTGAAAAAATCATTTCAAACTTTGCAAATAAATCTTGTGTTCTTGACCCCATTCCAACTGAAGTTTTAAAGAACATTATCCCAACTGCAAGTTTAATTGATACCATTACGTTTATATAATGAATCGTCTCAGAGTGGCACAGTTCCAAAATCATTCAAAACCGCTCTTGTAAATTCGACGCTAGTCTCGAAGAAGACGACGCAAAAATTTTAGGCCTGTTTCATATCTTTCTTTTTTGTTAAAAGTTCTGGAGAAAATAGTAGCAATGCAACTATCAAAACACTTGGAGAAAAGTAACTTGAAATTTAGATACCAATCTGCATACATGACGGGTCATAGCACTGAAACAGCCTTTTAAAGGTCTCATCGGACATCCTAAATTTCTCTGAAAAAAAAGTGTATTTGTTAGTTAGCTATGCTCGACATGCCTGCACCTTTTGATACTATTGATCAAGATATATCATTATAGAGACCAGGAAATGTACTTCTATGTTTAAATTTTCAGATCGTTATAAAGCTTTGAAAGCAGGCACTAAGCTGAGTGACTGGAAACTCTTAATATTGGAGCATCTCAAGGGTCTTTACAGGGCTCAATACTATAAAATTTTATCTTGTGTAGGCCTACCCAACCGCTTGTTAATATATGTTAAAAGTTTGGTGTATGTTTTCATATGTTCCCTGATAATACACAATTGTATACTGGTTGTAAAAGTGTTGAGTTAGAGTTGACTGTCTGGAACCTTTAAAATTGTATCACTGAAGTTAAGAAATGGATGAAAGCAAACAAACCAAAAATAAATGGCGACGAAACTGAACTGATAGTTTTCGGCCATCCTAGAATGACTTCAAAACTTAAAGAAATTTCAATAAAAATCAATGGTTGTAAGATGAATGCATACAAAAAGATTAATAGCCTTGGTGTTGAAACAGACACTGAACTTTCGATGACCCCTCAAGTCAAAATGTATTTTCAAATGTGAAACATTGCGTCTGTGCGAGACTACTTAACAACTGATCTCACAAAAACCCTTATAACTTCTCTCGTTCTTTCTAAGCTAGACAATTGTAATAGTTTACTTGCTGGTATCCAAATAAAAACATTGTCAAGGTCGCAAATAGCACAAAACAATGCAGCCAGAATTGTAAAACTGTAAGATGCGAGACCATGTAAAACCTTTACTATGTCATCTTCATTAGTCGCCTGTAAAGAAAAAATTGTGTACAAGCTGGCCCTCATGAGCCACAAACGTATAAATGGAGAAGAGCCTGGTTATCTAAAACATGAAATTGATGTAAGAATCAAACAGATCTCTGCGATCTTCAAATAGTAATGCCTGTGTACAATTTTATTAAGGTAAATATGTGCATTATATTGATGAATCTGTTAATTATATTGTATGCATATTCTTTTATAAGTGTAAGTTGTTGAAACTTTGTCCTTAGATATTTATCAAACTTTTTACACCTTTTTCACAATTATATGTACCATTTAAATTATTATGTAATGCACGATATAAAAGAACTGATATATGAATGTAAAGCGCATAGAGCAACATAGTAACGTGGTGGTCTGCGCTATAGAAGTGTTATAGTAATAATAATAATAATAATGACAGCAATAATAATAATATATTATTATTACTATTTTCATTATTATTATTATTGTTACTATTATTATTATATTTAATTTGCCTTTAGCCTTGTTTCTCAATAACTTTACAACAAAATGTGCAAAAGAAAATATTCGACAGCATGTTAAAAACCATAGGCTACATTTTCAAATTTTTTTTTGGACTTGAGGCACGAAAAAGCTATTATTGCAATCAAACAAAAAAGAACGAAAAAGCAAGGTTCATATGACTGCCTTTGTCATCAGCCATTCGTACATCCGACATTGAGCAGTTTTTATCATTGTTATTGTTAGGATCATGATCATTGTACTAGTAGTAATAGTAGTAGTAGAAGTAGTAACAGTAGTAGTAGTATTAATGTTATTATTACTATTATTATCATCATCATCATCATCATCATTATTATTATTATTATTATTATTATTATTATTATTATCATTATCAAAATTATTATTATTTTTTATTGTTGTATTATTATTGTTATTATCATTATCATCTTCTTTTTCACTATTATTAATGTCAACCTCAGCTTTGCTGAATACGCTCATGACACATTATTGTAGCATTTTTCTTTGTGTTTGGAGTTTTGATTTTAGCCTATAGGTTAGGAGAACAAACCAGTAAAAAAGGCAGCGTGTGTGTCTGTGTGTCATTATTTCCATTTCTTGTTTTAATTTTATTGTGAATGATAAACTAATTAATAGGTAAAGCATTCTTTCATCTAATTTAATCATATCTTATCCTATCTCTTATTCTGTCTAATTACCGTGGCGAGTCTTTCACAAAAGAATATTCTATATCCAGTGAAGCTTTCTCCATGGCACCGATTCTAAATCCATTAAAAACATAGAGAAAAGCAACGTTCAGAGCACAAAAACTAAACAAGACGACGAAAGGCAAACTACAGTTTTTAAAGTTCATTGTTCGCCTCGTCTATGATTAATCCACTTATTCACTTTTTACAGCCCACCATGTAGATATTAGTATAGGGTTGTGAATGAAGAGAAGCGATTTTTTCATGTATGAGGCGGCTGTCCCGAAACAACAGGGAAGCTTAAAAAACAACCTTCACTCGCCGACTAAGATCAATAACCATAGCCACTGCGCTATTGGTAGGGCGGGTTTTCTTTGTATTGGTACATGTACATAATAATAAAGCCTAATAATGCGATGATGACTCCCAGTGTTACCTCGCACCTGTTTGGCCGCGGTTTGACATGTGAGCTTAATGGATTGATTTATTGACAAGATCTCTTTCTTAGCGATGATTTGAACACCCATAAGACATCGATCCCCGTTTCTTTTTTCCCATAAAACAAACTGTTACATTGATTGATTCAAATTATTATAGAGCCAGACACAATGATGGCCTCGTAGCTAGTTCATACCATAATGAAAACGATGTCGCAATTTTTAAATACCAAGGCGTTGATATTTTGAACAATGCGTTTTCGAGATTCCATTATTGCATTAAGTTATCAAATTTTATTGAGAAGGTTGCGGGAGAATTATTTTGCCGTGTTCAAACCGATTTGCATCATCAGGTCAACATTTTGTTCGTTATTCCGTTATAAAACTTGTACACAGCACTTAGTTAACACACTGTAACAAATTATTATTAACCCCCCTCCCTTCTCAGACTAGCCGAGGATGAAGTAAATAATGCTCCAAGCTTATCCACAGTCAGTGTAGGATTCGAACCGAGCCAATGGTCGCTTTGTCCTTCATGGTCAATGGTACTCATAACCTAGCGTGTTTCTCTCCCCTTTTATGTTTTTTATGAATCCTTGGTCAAAATGAAAAATGTGAGAGAAGTGAGGAAGGTTGAGAGAGGGAGATCGAGATAGAGAGAGAGAGAGGGGAGAGAGAGACAGAGGGAGAGAGAGAGAGTGGTATTAGAAACCAAACCTGGCCATTTTCCCCTTTCTGACTGTCGAGGGACCAACGAACATGTCACGAAACCTGCACGGCATTAGTTTAAACGTTGACATTTAACATCACAACTAATAGCTCTTTCTAAGTTGGTCTACATTTTATATTTGCTGATTTGTGAACAAAATAAAAAAAATCCAGTTTGTTTCCTCCAAGAAGAAGAAGAGGAAGAAAAAGAAGACCATTTAGGTCTTGGCGGTCAGTCCGAGTCTGGACAATTACTTGTGCTTCTTTGAGTTTGAGGCATTCTTTGCTTCTACAACTTTCCACTCTTCCCCTTTCTGTCTCTCGTGCTTTATTTTGGTTTATTTACAGATATGTTACAGAGGTATATGAACAGGTTCTGATGACTATAGAAATAAAATGAGAACAGAATACTCTAACAGGCTACCACTTGCTACATCAGGCTCTTGTAAGATAAAGCAAATAATTTAATAAAGACACTTATGAGTCTATTACATCTATCTAGATTTTAAAAACACGAATGATGGTAACTTAACGATCGACAGATGGTGGTGGTATTTACATCACATCAAAGACGACGGTGAAACAGTTGACATAATACGTACATCACTAACACGCAAACGTATCTATTCAAATAACAAGCATATATTAAAAAAAATCTATTATTCGGCAAAAGTCAGCAATAATATCAAAACTCAACAACCGTTGACATAGCTAACTTGGACTTCGGCTAAGAACATCGGCAAGTAAATCTTACTCTTTACGTAATTTACTTATTTTATAACACAAGTCAATATTACACAGCGCTTCCAAAGCTTAGGAATCAGATTAACTCTTAACAGGAATCCGCCTTTAAATTCCACATTAACATTTATGTTATGTAATTGGGATCTCTCAGAAAATGTTTATTAAGGATAAGAATTTACATAATAATGGCACTATTTAATAGCGCAATTGGCAGAGCTTTCTCGAATGTCAAATCGAATGAAGTTAAGGCACAAAATGTTATCATAACAACGCATGTCCTAGCTAATAATACTAACTTTGTACTGTAAAGTAAAAGTAAAGCGTATAGTAGAATACAATGTAATTATTTCAACTTACCCTCAGCCAGAGATCGTGATGACACTAAGACAGTGGTGTAGATGAGATTGGATGGTTAATGTGGTCTTGAGAGTTGGGTATTTTTTTAGTTTATGCAATACCAAGGAAAATCAGTTAAATCTTTTACTAAATTTAAGGTATGTTATGATGGTGCATGAGGGCCGTGATTTAGTAGGCCACCCCAACGCCATTTCCGCACACGCACCTTAGAACTTATGAGTTTCAATTATGGTTTTTGCCAATCATAAACTGGTGACTCACGGTCTTGTACCGCAATGTCACTGAGTGATAGACTAATTTGAGAGAGATATTACGAATATTAAATTAATTTACAGATTTTATTAAATTAATAAGTACTAGTAAAATGAAGAATTAAAGAAACCAATCTTACATACACACTCCATTCGAGGAAGGTCGTTCCAGACCTGTAAACTCATTAAATTCAAGCGAAGAATGAAGCTTACGACTATGAGGGACACTATGGTATTTGTAACAATGGGTTTGTCTACTCCACCGACAGTGAGAAGACTCTTGAGATCGATCATTTTATCAATTATAGAGAAGGCAAACTCGTCTGAAGTTTGCCAGGAAAGTGGTTGTTTAGGTCTAACTGACCTCTGAGGAACAGGGACGGGTGGGGATAATCATCCAGAGGTTGTAATAGCGCGTTAGGACTATGCTAGTCTTGCAAAGGTACTTCCTTCGAAACAGGCTGGAAGTTATTTACGGGTTAAGGCGCATACACAGACGGGATTCAGGTATCTGAACGTTTGATTCAGGAATCAACATGGCAAACTCATCATCGTCGGAGTCACTTTCACCTAAATCCTAGCCATATTCAAGCTCGCATGTGGTGCTTTTGACCCCGTCCTCGAGGAAAACTGGTTTGGGCGTTGCCGAGCTGGACCTAGTTGAAGTCCCGTTATCTCTAGTTGAGGGAGGCATCATCTGTGCTGCCTGATTATCCGGACTGACTTAAGGGTTATTTTTCCTCACACTTTCCACAGTAAGCAGGAGATTCCTGTGAGGAGTTTACCCTCTCCGTCCGTTATCAGGTTCGACAGCAAAAACTGGTGTTTTTACTTAGGTCTGACTGCTCTTTGCCTTCATAAATATCCACACTCGCTTTTATTATGAAGTTTATGCGGAGTTCACCCTCTCCCTATGTTATCAGGTTCGACAGCAAAAACTGGTGTTTTTAGGTCTGACTGCTCTTTGGCTACATATCCACAATCGCATTTTTTATGAAGTTTGTGCGGACTGTCAAAAGAACTTCCCTGATCAGGACCTTGTCGCCAATCATCAAGGTAGCTTGTCCCCCCCCCCCCCTCCTTATACGTTTATCACATCATTTCTTCTGATTCTCCCTAACTGTTGTGCTGTTTTCGATAGCCTCATCCCAGGCCCAGTTAAATGCTCGCTTTTCATTTTGCATCTAACCGACTTGAGACTGCGCACAAATGGAGCATGTTGTCAACAAGTAGCCTTGGCTCTCTACTAAACATGTGAAAATAAGGAGAGAATCCTGTTGACTCAATACATGCATAGTTATGTCATATGCGAGAAGCAACATTCCGACGTGGAACGGCGAATCTCTATTCCTACATTCAAGGAAGGTTGAAGAGTATCTGGTCCATGCGCTCACAACTGCCGTTACCGATCGGATAGAAAGGGGTAGTTCTCAACTTTTCAACACCAAGAGGCTTGCAGGGTTCACGAATCACCTTAGATTCAAGATCTGCACCTTGATCAGTGTGAAAGTGTTTTGGGATGCCAACATTTCTGGCAAAAGTCAAGAGTGCTTCAGCAGTGGCCCCTCTCGTTAGAACAGCAGCCTTAATATTAATCAATAATTAACTATCTCTTCCCTTGGTACCTTATTTAAAAGGTACACCAAAATAGAATGGCGTATTTAACTTCTAACAAAATCACCATAGCACTAGGATGAGCTTTAAATTTTTGGCCCCGCGGTGATGCTCGATAGTCCCATATAATGGACTGAAAATGGGGAAAAGCTAGCTCGCGACTCTAGGGAGCGGGGGATTTAGATTCTACTGATGTTCTATTAATTTTACTCGTTTTAAATTCCTGGAGGATGTCTGACCAGATATATGTTATAAGAAGTAGATATTACTTTTTATCAATGTATCATATCGCACAGCATGGACTAACAAAAGAAGTTGTCTATTCATCTAATCAAGCCGAGTCGCAAGAAGAATAGAAAGCACAGGGGGAAAATAGAGTGCTTCGGCTGTGGTCTTTACTGACATGTTGCGTGTAGGGACTGCCATAGCATAATAGCAGAGCACGTAAAATGATCTGTGACCACTAGAATATACTGGGTACCATTCTGAGAAGCATCCACGCTGAGAAAATCTGAAGACCAATTCTAGAGTCTCTGTACTTTAAATGCCCACTAAAGGTGCTCTATCTGGCTTGCCTGTAAACCGAAGATAACGACCACATTGGTGAACCCAGCTGACTACATCCTTTGACATGCCGGGCCAAAAAAACCGAGGTCTAATGAGACTCACCGTCTTCTCAAACTAGTCAAAGCCCTGATGACCCAAGTCATCATGGAGCGCCTTACACACTTTTTATACATGTATTTATTTGGCAGGTAGGACAAGCTGGGGTCGGTCACCGTCAACTTTTCGGTGGAAGAGTCCTCTATCAAGACAAAGTTGGTGCCAGTTCTGCCATTAATACCATTTTTAAGGCATTTGCAGATTTCCTAAAAAAATGGAAGCTTTCTGTTTCTAATAGCAGTCATCCATACACCGATACTTCATCCACATTGTCTTAATAATTATTCCGTTAAAGAAATATGGGGAAATGGTGAGAGATATTTCACCGTAATGTCATTTTTATACACTATTATTTTTTTCTCTTTCGGGAAATTTGGCTTCTTTACTCAGCGTAACTGTGTCACCACAGAGCAGCGCCACTAATACCCCAGCAGACCATTACATTTGAAGGCCACTTTTAACCCAGATTCAGGGTGTTGTAGGTGCAAATCACAAATTGAAGATTTGCGTGTTGCTGGGTACCCATTTTACAGGTGGTTGGACTGGGGGGAGGGGTGTTGGGATGAATTGCTTTCCCAAGGCGATTGCAACATGTTCTGGTCGAGAATCGAACCCACGACCTCCAGATCTCGAGCCCGACGGGCTAACCACTATGCCACGCTGCTGTTAATGTGATTTATATCAATCCTTTCAGTTCTCTTTTCTTTAATATTAAGTTTATGCATTATTATACTTGCAATGTATAATGTTCATTTACGAACATAACGAATGTATCTCAAGAATGTTTCTTCCTACTTCCTGTTTACCTTGTATGGCCAACCAGTTAGTCCAGATTAAAACGTCTCTAATCTTATAATTCTTTTGTGGTCATTCTATTAACAGCTGCCCCTGTCACTGTCAGTAAAAACAGTAATGGTTGCGCAAAGTCCACAGACCACATGACTTTTTAGAATTATTACGAATATTAAAATTTATTCACCGATTTTTATTAGTAACTCATATTCATCTGATTCTTCCAAGATTATGAGCAATCTGAATTTCACGCACTTAGAGTTTAGAACACATTTTATTGGGAAATTTCTTACGAGTCTTTAGGGTGCTTGATTTTTCTGCACATGAAGCAGTCATCTACAAAGAGTCCTACTATTGATGTGGCCGAGTTGAGAGATGTGTACATGTATGTATATGGGAAATAACAGTGGACCAATGACTGTGCTATAGGGCAAACCAAATGTTATCCTAAAGGTGTGAGATGTTATACATTGGACTAAAAGAAATTTTTCTAGTGTGATCTGCCCAACAGAAACCCTTTGGTCCACTCTTGTAATCTGAGTCCTCTGGGATCCCATAAATTTTTGCATTTACTGATCGATTGTTTATGTGGGAACTTTATCGAATGCTTTTGAAAAATCTAGCAGAAATCAACCAATTAATTCGCTTCCATTAAGACCACCAGCCAAGCCTTGTAGTAATCTCTTCTTCTTGTTGTTATTGGTGTCGACTTCACATATTGACCCCCGTATGGTTGATGAAGCTGTTAGTCTTTGCCCTAAAAAGTTCTCCAGAGTTTTTGGTCTGTTTGCCTGTGGTACTATACCAAATTGCCTGCCTTTGCATTCTGCAGTTTTGAAGTCTTTCAGGATAAAATTGTGCTCTGCAATCTTCTCCACATGAGCAGAGGTCTGTATGGTCAATCTTGTATGTTTCATACACATTATGTCTTATGACCATTTTGGGTCGCAACAAGGTTGTCTGACCCTATCTATCCATCCCGTGCAAGACATCTTGTCTCTGGTTGTGTGGAGTCTGTGGACGTCCACTTTTCCACATTAAAGAACTTGCGCGCTGACGACGAAAACGTGTGACGTGATAATACCCATTTATGTAGCGTAGGTTTTGCAGCATACGATTGGCTGCCGGGCCCCGTTAACCCATTACCCATCTTGGATTTCCTCCGCTATGGGCTTCGTCCTCCTAGGCGGGTTCGTAGTGCACAAAATCTATTTTTACGTATGGCCTCTTGAGTAATTAAGTATCGGGTCTCTTGGTAGATTATATTTAGATCATCACTCAAGTGTCGTCACACAGGATCCTCTTTAGGAAATTCGTACCAAAAGTTCGTAATTATGTTAGCCGTCTCAAGATGGTTGATGGTATTGTTTGTTTGGACTCTGCAAGACTTACGAGAACTCGAAGAAATCAGATGTGCCTTCTAAAATAAAGAATTTAATTAGGCACGTTACCAATAACACAAGGTTTATAACAGGGCTCACAAGTGCGACGAATTAATAATAATAATAATAATAA
>BMAT01000330.1:36597-49081 GCA_019649035.1 Elysia marginata
GGGGGGGGGGGTTAGATCACGCCATTATAATGGTAGATAGACTCCTTCTCTTGGCCGAAATTATTTTTTTTCTATTTTTTTCAGTATCAGAATGATAAGGTCTGTGTGTGTGTCATGTATTCAGTATGTTTCTGTTTTTCCTCTGTAGCTGCCTTCCACGGTCTCTCTCTATGGATATGTCTGCATGCCTACCCCTCCCTCACAATCACCATTGTTGCTGTGTTCTGTGGGTCTCTTTCTATCTGCTTTGTCACATTCAGTGTGCCGCCTATAAATCTAGGTCACCGTCTTAAGTAATTATAGGTTAGTTGATCATCTCAACCTCCCACTAGGTCAGACAAGAAGTGTGTTCACTTGCATAGCCAAAGTAATGAAAAATCAACCCTCCAGTTCTTTTGTTGTTGTTGTTGTTTTTTTAATCTGGTCGTTGGTTTAAAAAAAACCCTGTGAAAATGGGGTTTTATATCACCCACTTTACTTCTCATTTCATTAATTTCTCAAGCCTTGGCTCCCGGATCCCGTCTTAGGCCATGATAAGATCCTGCCGAGTTTAGTATAAAACATGGAGGCAACTTAATACAAAGACAAACAGTTAATGTACATTGCCAGGTAGTCCCCGCTCCCAGGTCTGGGCATTACTGGAAGCCCTGAAATCGAATATGTCAGCGTATGGGTATTGAACGCCTCATGGTGTTGAAAAGGATCGATCTCAAAGTTTTAAACGGTTTTTCGGGTTACAACTGCCGTCTAGTTAGTTCAGACGGTCAGCTTTTTTTTTAATTTAGAGTATTTATCTAGCTTTTCGTTTTTATTCCTATGTTGTCCTAAGTGGATTAATGTACTCCGTGGTCTGCTTAGAGCGTGGCGAAAACGTTCCACAAGGGTATAATATTTTCCTCTCATTTGTGTTCCTCTTGATTTGTGTTTTAATGTTTGTTTCTTCGTTTTGGATGCGTGCGTATGTGGTTTTCGGGGTAAAGCAAGGTTTTTATCAACATACCCCAAACCATAGATTTTTCCAGATAGTTGAGATAGGCCCACGTTCAAACTTACTTGGGATGCAATTGATCTTTTTCTAGTACGGTTGGATTTTTTCATGTCCAAAATGTTGTTATGAGGTGTTGAAGTTTAGGTCCTCGAGAACACTTCTTTAATTACTAATGTACCGACATATATTTTTTGTTCGCATCTATTGCCTCATAATGACAACCAGCGCCTAACAGTAAAAGTAGATTTCTCGGAAGGATATCCTCCATTTCGTACTGGATCCCCGTGCCGCATTATTTTGTGGAGAGGCAGACCTGAGGGGCAAGCAGGCAGCTTGTAATGGGCTATGTCAACAGGCAAGCTCTAGCGCTATCGCGTCTAGAACGAAGTGCTAGCCTACGAGAGGTACATGTAGCGGCACCGAGACTGGTGACGCCCCAGCAAAACGCTGTTTTGACCACTGGATCGCCAATCGATCCGCTGACCTACACCCACTGGGCATCGATTTACAAAGCAACCAGATGAAACT
This sequence comes from Elysia marginata, assembly GCA_019649035.1. NCBI lineage: Eukaryota > Metazoa > Mollusca > Gastropoda > Plakobranchidae > Elysia > Elysia marginata. The sequence continues at coordinate 38,114 of BMAT01000330.1, forward strand.
GCAAATTTCATATGTTATTTTGGGAGGAAATGAGAACGCCAGAGGGTGGAGTTGGCGGAGCTTGCCGGGGCGAGGAGGCAAACAGATAATTATTTAGAGACATAAATAGAGCGAGATATATTTAACAGAGAGGGGGGGGGGAGACTTAGAACTAGAGAGGAGAAGAAGAAGAGAACAGGTGTTTAATAGCGGAGGATAGGCATAAATTTAGTGCTCGAAAGGCAGAAGCAACAATATAATTATAGAGAGAAGTAATATAGACGGATATAGTGAAATTGGGAGAAGAGAGAGAGAGACAGAAAATCGAACAAAAAAGTGTGTGTGTGTGTGGGGGGGGGAGGATGATGACACAAATTAAGTGAGCGCTTAGGTAGGCAGAGAAAATACAAAGATAGAATACGGGAGATGGCTAGTAAATTATTATCAAATTTGTGTGCTAGCTAATTAAGTTGTGCGGTTGAGCTCGTTGTGGTAGCGCCTTAACATGTTCTTCCCTCGTCGTTATGAGCAGTTTTCGGTCGCCAAGGAAGCGACGGATGAACAGTTTTTGCTTTAAAATTCTTATCCTCTGTCCTAGTGTTGGCCTCCTAAGCCCTATTTTCAGCCCAACATAGTTATTATGTCTCGTATCATAAATATGATAGAAGGGCTTGTTTGGCACGCTAATAGTCATCTTACAACTTTAAATGGACTGAATATTGTGTTCACTTTTCTCTGGCAACCGAACCGCTGTTTTGGCACTCCAAGGTACATGTACATTGAAACCTTGATGGCTTGAACCAGAGACAGGATAACAACATTAAAAGGCCATTTAGCCAGTACAGACAAAACGCACATCTAAATGATTGATTCTGCTCATTAATATTTCACAGCCACCCCGCCCGTGCATATCCCACAAGGTTATACACATAGTTCGGGTGTTGAGGACAAACAGAGGAGCAGAATGTGTGTTTTTTTATATTTTGTTAAATGATGATAATTAGGCTTGATTTGACACGAAAATTTGGCAAGACCTCTCTATTGCTGGTTGAAAATTAAATGTCATTTATAGAAAGGAAATTCGATTCATCATCCCATTAAACATCCTGTCGTCTCTACGTTACTTCAATTTGTTGTAGCGTTGGTTAGGTTTGAAAGCTAGCTAGTGCCTTAGAGATTGAAAACAAGGACGTAGGTATGCAATTTTTTCATTATTCGGCTGGCTGTAGTGTCAAAATGTTGTCCAACCTTAAACGTTCTTTCAAGCGTCTCAAAATGGTAGCGTCATTCTTTCTAAGGTTCAACTATTTTCCGTTAGTTTAACGTCCCCTTAATCTCATTATCGTTTGCGAGACTGGGGCGGCGAGAAGACAGAAGCAATTAGACATACAAAAAATTATTGGTCTGATAAAACCATCCGACCTGTTTGTATATTCTATGAGAGTGTTTTTTATCTGAACTTTGGAAGATTGGCCCAGTGCAACAAATGTTGATAAACAACGTGTTTATTATTACGAGATATGATAATTTGTAATTTGCCCTTATGAGATATCCATAAAACCGTTGTTCATGATTTGAGAAGATAAGCATTAGTTTGAACGGTTAATGTTGATTGACATCTTCCTTTTCTTAAAACAATTCATGGTTGTATTATGACTTGTAATCTGATGAATGTAGAACGCGTTTGTGTTTTGGTATTTTTATTTAATTATCGCATTGACATACATGGCTGTTATAAAAGGTCAAGATTCTGTGGCTTGTGATGATGGACAAAGTATTTAAAGTGATAGCAAAGAAAATGAGACCAATTTGAAACGCTACTTGTCTCTTTTTCGAGCTTTTGTGTAAATTTCATCCAAAGAGACACAACGGTTTGTAGGAATTGAACGAAAATCTCAATTGAATGCCTATTTGTTGTGGTAGTGGACATCAGTTTTGTCCTGCATCACAACCGACATATTTTGACTGCGATCATGTCTCTGTTTCTTGTCAGTTGTTTTTTAAATTTTTGACAAAGCATTATGATTTAATTTAATAGAACTAAAAAATCGAGTCGACATAATGTTGTCCCTGAGAATCATTTGTCCATCATCGTAAACGAGGGAGTCTCAGCCTGATTTAATTATCAGAATGTTTGAATCCTGTAGATCTTTATAAGAACTTGCTCAAGCAAGGTTGTGCTTCTCCCCAATATGCACCTCCTGCACTTACTGCCTCACATGTTTCCACATCAGTTAACAATTCTCTATCTCTCCCTCCCTCCCCCCCTCTCTCTCTCTCTCTCTCTCTCTCTCTCTCTCTCTCTCTCTCTCTCTACTTTTCCTCTCGTGGTGGAGGAGGGGCCTCAGCGTTTAATGATTGTTATACGTCACTTCCTTTACTTGACCTCCACCTAAAAGAAATCTTTGTTGTTTTTGTTCACCCTATAGATAGTTATATAATAAAGTTGTAAAATTATCCCGATCACTTATATTGATCGTCATTTTAAGGGATTCAAGCACAATTAAGTTCCCACTTAATTGGCACATTATTAGAGCAACCTGTCAAATTGGGTGGGAGTGAGATAGATGTGTTTAAGATTTCTCAACATTTAAAAAAGACAACAAAAATCATGACATGGCCTTTGCCACAGTTTTAACTGAAAAGTAAAGCATCCAAGTCCGTTGGTCGTAATCTGTTACCATAAGGCGCCGTAATCACCGACATTCTACCTATGCTGGTCTTTTGTTTGGTACATGCTTTAATATCATAATAGCATCACGTACAGCTTATATGACTCGTGCAATCTTTAGAGTGGGTTTTAAGAGTGGCAGATGCTCTACATTGGCCAAAATAACAAATCTGAACGTGAGAAAGACAAGAAAATAAACGCCCTATTTTATATCCAACAACCCGGTTACTTCGATGGGTCATAAAAGGAACCAAGTGAAAATGCAAAGATACTGTTTTATTCGTGGTCTATAGCGTTCGGTTGGTGTAACGGGGACGTGTTCTAAACATTCAAAATCATATCCTACACAATGCATCTGAAAGTGAATTTCCATGCACATTAAATCATTATTCTCTCTGTAGAGGTGGCTCTTTTTCTCAGCATCATAATTTCGCCCCAGACTCCCCTGATTGCGTTTAGGTATAGGTGTTTCTGATCCCACATTTTAATTTACTCACCTGTTGTGCATAGAAACACTATAGAGTTCAGATAGTAACGTTAATTTATTACAAAATGTTCAAATTTAAAAATAAAACTTTAATGTTGTTGTCTGAGAAACACAGACTTAAGCATAGCTTTAAAATACTGTTGTTGATCGGTTTATAGATGTTTGTGAAGCCGAACACTATGAATACCTTTCTTCCTAGGTTTATTTTTTGTTTGTTTTTAACTTAAAGCATTTTGTTTCACTGCTGTTGTTCATACTTCCGTTTCCATTGTCCATAGACTATATTTTGCTATGACCACTATAATATGTAGGGGCCATATTTACCTACAAAGTGGTTGCCGGAGACTGTTGTTTGCAGTGTTCACTTTGCAATTCAAAATCGTCTTCTCAACTCGTTCCACACAGGTTGTCTGAGTTGCCTCGCCTACAAAAAAAGTGTCGATTTGACAGCTTCGTTGTGTACCAAGAGTTCAAAATAACAGGCACCTTTTGTGGTTCAAGTGTTCAAAAAGGTCGTGAATCGAAATATGTGTTAACGGTTCCGCACTGCTGTGTTCGAATCGATGCCATCTTTGACATAGTAACCTCTTAACCGTGATGTCTGCATGGTTGTGTAGGTGTGAAGAGCTGCAGACCAGGCAGGAGCAGATGGGAGACACCGACCTGTGTCGGCAGCAGCTGCTGGTGGGATATTTAGTGTATCGACTTGTCTGGCCACGTTATTTGGTTGAAAACTATGTCACTTCTTGCGTTTGTCGCTTTTCACGACGTCTTGGTCATGTTGAATTGTGCAGATGGTTGCCTTTCAACATTGTTTTCAGTAAATCAGCTCGCTGATTTAAGCGAGAGAGGTACAAAAACTTCAGTTGTTTTTAAGACAATTGAGAGCACCAGAAAGTAAATTTGAGTTCATTAACTTAATTAATCTATGAAAAGAACTTACGCAAAATTGCATTGGCCCAAAAAGAAATGTTCGTTTCTGATCTAGTGATCTTTTCTCGTGAATGGGAATTTGTATCTGATTTTAGGTACATTAGTATGATGACTTTTTATGCATGGTGTTATGTTAACTTAATTTTATCCGGATAACTTTTTTATATCTCTGCTTCCCCAAACTTAGTATACTGTATCGAACAGAACATCATTTTTGTTAAGTAAATTTTGGGAAAGTAAGAATATGTGATGAAATGATTCACGCTGTGATACTAATAAAATATGCTCATAAAAAAAAATTAAATAAAAAAAACTAAAGCGTTAACTGTTGTTCAAGGAATTGCACCTCCATTCCTGTGTTAAACATAGGTTGATTTCCACAGAGTCTGGTTCAGACCAAGGCCTGATTTATTTATTTAGATTAACGAAATGCAAAATTGTTCAATAATTCTTACAGCCATAACCTTCCTCTCTCCCGGAAAGTGATCTATTGGTTTCATTAATAACGTGAATCACATCTTCAAATAGCAAAACATTCATGATTCTTGAAGCCTAAAGTGCCTTTTCTTCTGTGTGTTTGTCCGTTTTTCATGCATCTGTTCTTTAACAACCACCTTGTCCTATCGCAGATTATATTAATTTGAAGCAGACCAATGCATCCTGGGGGAAAAAATGTGAAATTGCCTTGCTAATTCTAAGGACTTTGGTAACTTTCTCATTTCTCGTAATAGAATTTTGGCCTGGCAAGCTTTTACTTGCACTTTGCTCTAATTACGTCACCTCACGTACAATAGCGCAGTGCGACTAAATGACCAATCTCACTTAATGGCTCCGCTGTGCACAGTTCTAGTAGGGCGACTCTGCCAAAATCTGCTGAATACATTGGTCAGCATCTTTTTATGTGGTAGCATAGCAGCGTCAAGCACACATTGTTACTGGCACGAGAGCCAGAGAACAGTAATTACATGGTCCAGTTCGTGCCAGCTCCACCTGCTGTGACTAGTGAGAGATAGATAGATGGAGAGAAAGAGAGAGAGATCGTATTATCTTAATCATAAGATTTTGGCTATAAGACTGAAGTATCCAGGAACAATTCAGTACTCTTCACCTAATACACAGTATTAGATTACGATGTTCTTTCTTTTAGTAACTTTGATTTAAACGTTGCATCATGATCATTGTTTTGCTTCTTTTGTATGTGAGGAAAGGCATGATTACTTTAAAGGAATTCATAAGGTTTCTAGTTGGCAATCTGTTTATGTTTCTAAATTATACAAACGCTTTGTGGAAGAGTCCTTAAATTATACCGAAATTTTTCTTAAATGGATTGCCATGCGCATAATCCTGATGCTCAAAAAGGTTCATGAATAAGAAATTTAGACCAAAATCACCTTTAAGTTAGCGGGGCGAGGGGTGCCGAAAAGTTGTTAATATAACTGAAGATGTAAATTCTGAACAAAAAAGTTTGACCGGAACATACGCAATCGATCTGTAAATTGGTTGGCATATATTTTTTTTCTTCTCCTTGTTTTCGATGTCGGTGGTTTTTGTTTGGTTATTTGCAATTTTTGTGATTGTTTAAGCAGAAGGCGTCCGTAACCTTAGTAGCGCTATCATTTTGTTTTATCTCTATGCCCTAAGTACGGTTAACTCCAGGAGAGATATACTGACGCAGGCAGAGTGTGCCTCTAACGACTGGCAATCTCCCTATATAAAAGGACAATCACGGGGCCTCCATATTCCTTCCCGTTTATTAGAGTTTGTGCTTAAATGTGTCTCTTTGACAACAAAAGTATTAACGTGGTTCTTCAGAAAGCATATGCATCGACTGAAAAGTGGCGAAATATGTGTAAAAAATCAGGGTGCTTTTATTTTTGTCCTGTTTATTAAAAAGTGATGAACCATCGATGTAAACAAACGCCCATAAACACCCATTTTAGACCGTCAGTGTCATGAAACAATGCGGTATTTTTCAATATTTTTTTTTTAATTTTACCCTTAAATTTGAAATTCTGCGGTGCTTACCAGAGAAAGAGAGAGAGAGAGAGAGAGAGAGAGAGAGACCCAGACAGATACAGAAAAGTAGTGACAGATGGACAGAGCTTAGAGGCATATAGTTATTCACCTGGAAGGTATTGATGTTGATATCAATCATTATAGCAAGATCTACCCACTCATGGAGTGTATTGGTGTTGATATTAATCATTGTAGCAATATTCTTCTTCTTCTTCTTCTTCTTCTTCTTCTTCTTCTTCTTCTTCTTTTTTCTTCTTCTCCTTGTTATTGTTATATATTTTATTATTATTATACTATTATATTATTGTTCTTAATATTGTTAATACGCCTGTAATCATCATTAGTGTAGGCATAATGATTGTTGATAATTATTGATGAATAAACACGCTCTTGGTCAAACTTACCTAAGATCTTTCTCAATGATATCACCGTGGCAACAGTGTGGGCAATGGAAAGGAAATAATAATATCAGCGCTGTTACGATTGTCTCATGTTACCCTGTTAACCGTTGTTTTAGCAAAGCATGTCTATTTGGGTTCCGGGACGGATACGTGCGTGGGCATACCCAACAAGCAATTAACGTGCATGGGCATACCCAACAAGCAATTAACGTGCATAATATGATATAAGCCAAGTGTTAGACCTTTATGAAAGTATCGGATAAGATTGTCTTATAAAAGAAGTTCGTCGTCTTTTTGTTATGACAACATTTGGTTCTAAGACTTGAAATTCCAATACAAAAGAAATGTAGTACTGATAGGGCTTTTAACTTTTAAAAAATTCATTTTGAGTAGTTCCCCGTTGGCAATGGGTAGCTTAAACTTGGATTCAACACTAGAGGTTTATTCGACAAACTGCACATCCCCACAGAAGAGCTCAATGAAAGGCCACCTTTTGAGTTTTACCCACAACAGAGGTTCGTCATGAAACAAACCTGTGAAGACATTCCTTTAGTTTGGCGTCATGCAGTTTAGAAAAGATAGTTAAGAACTATTCCAGATAATGTTGTCTAGTCATTATCTTTCCCGGTAATTGAATCAGCTGTTTTGTTGTTTTTTCCGTACTTCAAGGTTTGACGCCTCTTAAAACTTTCGCATTTTCCATGGATAATTTTTGTATTGAGAGAAAAAAGATTTTTCCACGCTCTGCAGAAATGTCAAGATGTACCGTAGTTACTTTATCTGTTTAGAAAATACGCATAGTACGTCAACTGTAATCTTGAGCAAAGCGAAGAAGTAAGAATGGTTTTCGAAGATATAGGAAATCTCAGCATAGATTTTGCAGCGATGGCATTCCTATCATACAAACTTTTTATGTTTATGTTGGAAAGTAATTTCTTCCCATCTCGCATAGAGGCCTTTGAGGTGAAAAAAAAACCAAAGAGTTTGCAAAAGCTATTTTCAAATGTTCTCTACACAAAATCACTCGAACTATCCGAGGTGTTATTTTTTTATATGAATTTCGAGTAATTTGAAACTTAGTGAAGCCCCAGTAGTCCGAGAACTGTCGTGGTTAGACAATCTACATTTCGGTATTCAATGTCAGTTGTGCACACGGATCGATGACTGTATTAAATGACGATGTATTCTGTCCATAGACCATGGTGCTTTCACGAGTAATTGTATTACCTTACGGTGACTCCTGTCGCATCCATCCTTCGTCCATCTGTCACACTAACGGCTTTGAGTGGCATTTGACTTGTTCAATAAACATTAACGGTTTCAAGTGACAACTTTGTCACCTCGACGAAATGGCATGTCCTCGTATCTAACTTCTAATTACTGTTTGTGACTTCGAAATTGGGGCCCTCGGCTAAATTGTGTGGTTCTGTCCTATGTGGTGTTTAGACGAAGCGTTTATGTGATAGCAAAGAATACGTGACTATTGTTATCTTCAAATTACTGCATATTGTATTGTTAGTTTCAGCTTAAAAGACCTCGAGCTTACAAATACATATAAACAAAAGAAGGTGCCAATTTAAAAAAAACGGTCTGTCGTGGTAGTAGACAGAAATTTTGTTATCACAATCGACAGATCAGAGGTGTTACCGTTTTTATATTTCTCGATCGATTCACTTGAAATTTTTGACAGAGTTATGGTATAATAAACATAATTATGTAACTTCATGTCATTTGGACCGCTCTTTTACTTTTCATGTTTATATTGTTTCTGAAAAACATTTTGCCCATCATTACAGACAATAGATTCAGGATGTTTTGTCACAACTATAGTCTTTATTGTCAGCATACAAAAAATGGAGTGCGCTTGCTGTGTCTTATTTTCACCCCCTTTAAGGAAAGCCTTTTAGCTTTCCATTTAATTTTTAATTTTATTAGGATTCAGTCTAATGTGTTATCAGCTAATTAATAAATGTCGGGTCTTTTTGTGGTTGTTATTTTTTCCTAAAGAGTGCTGTGACATCTGAATTTTGGGTTGTTTTTTTTTAAGTCAGTCTCCTGTATGTATTGTAGCTTCTGTCCACTTTGTCTTTCTATGGCACCAAAGACTCTGGTCCTACCGAAAGACAGATTAATTATTGGCTTCATTTTATATGTCATTGCTTCAAAATTCGAGGACTTTTTTTTAAATTAAGGCTATTAATTATGGTATTTCCTGTTTCGGATCATAGTTTTTCTTTACCCGTCTCAATGGAAGCAGCTGCGTTGTGTTAATGTCGGAAGACTCAAATTGTACATTTAGAATCGCGTAAGGAAGGCTTACATGGACCCTCTCTGGGGTGTTCGTTTGTTTCTCTCTCTCTCTCTCTCTCTCTCTCTCTCTCTCTCTCTGTCTCTCTCTCTCTCCATCTCTCTCTCCCTCTCTCTCTCTCCTCTCTCTCTCCCTCTCTCTATATATATTTATATATATATATGATGACAAATTTAAAGAGGTGAAAGATAGTGAAATTTTGCCTACTTTGTTTTGTAAAGCAATCCTCGTGGTCCCTATCCATTTCCTTTAATATTAAAAAAATCGTTCACATTTTTTTTCTTATATACTATCCATTCATGGTCTGCTGAAAGTATGTGCCCACAGCAAAACCATCATGGTCGGCGTGTCATATAATTTTATGCAGATATGTGTCGCTTATCTGGTTGCCGCAGGCGACTAATTTAATCCTTAATGAGCTTCCAGCGCTGTTTTGTGCATGTTTTTGTTGATTTTTTCAAAATGGATTTTCGTAAGTTTTTTTTATATATTTATTTTATTTGATAGACTGTAGAAGGTGCTAACTGACTGAGTAGTGAAAGTGATCATTTGTCCTATATTGAATTTGTGGTCGCAGTCGGAATAATTCATTCAGTGTGTGTGTGCGTGTATTTGTACTAGTTGTACTTCTTGTTTGTTCATTAATTGATAATAATCAACAGGAAATAGTTGACCATAATTATTCATCCAAAACTTTACTTGATTGGGCACCTTAGAATATCAGTAATGCCGCTTCGATTGTTCTATAGAATGATGTAATAAAAACCTGTATGTATGTATGTAAATTTTTGTGTGGATAACTAGCCCAGCATGAGAAATTACGATCATGATTTATTATGTTTTGTAGTTATTGTGCATTACACTTATTTCTGAAATTGACCACTTCAGTTGAATGTTCTCTCGTTCAATAGGGGTTTATGATCGTTAAGTTGGTATGGAGAAAAGTAATGAAAAAAAGAGACAGAGCAGAACACGTTAAAGTAATCTAGTATTTTTCATCAGTAAGTGACAATAGAGCGCCGAGTAAACAGTTGTATTATTTGTTAAAACAAACAGGCATGATCAAGTGACATTTACGGCGTTAATCTTCTATATTAGCACACATTTGATTAAAATGTGCCACGCCTTTCTCGAGATCAGAATAAATAGTGGAGGCAGCCACTACGCTACAAAATGATTGAAAGGTTTTTCTTTTAACAAAATCTTTCAATCACGCCTTTCTCGGTTAAAAATGCGGGGCTACAATAGCTAGTTTCCGCAGCTTTCGACATTTTATGTGTCAACGGAAAGGGATAGATCAGCAAGATGAAGGGCATGGCTCTAATGGTTTGTTTTTTTGTTTTTTTTTTTTGTTTTTTTTTGTTTTGTTTTGTTTTGTTTTTTTTTTTGGGGGGATAAAGACACAATAATATTCAAATCAATTGATACTGCATTAGTAAACAAGTTTTACTAACACAATATTTCTGTAAAGGACCTTTATCCCATCAAATCGATCCTACTTTTATTGTTAACTAGAACGTGGTACTTGCTTTGACCCTATGTACAAATTGCTACAAGTTGAGTCGGGAAAAAAAAAATTGCAATCTTTTCTCTACATCGGTGTTTATCATCAAACCTTTCGAAATAGAAACTTACATTTTTCCATCAATATTTTATTACTTAATTATCTTTGTACATAATAATTTGTAAGTATTTTGTAATGACAAAAAGAAAGGCTCTATCTTTAATGCCTTTGGGTTTCTTTTACTTGTATTATCATTTGGACGGTAAGCCATTTTATAGTTTAGGCTTTCTGTGGTTATATAAAATGGTTGTTGCAGAGATAAAAAAAAGGGTCAAGGAGATTGTATGCTTATAACACAAACTTGGTTTCTTTATAGAGATAAAAGTTCTGAAACACAACCTAGCGTACATAAAAAAGGCGAAAAGTCCTATGCAGATGAATTAAATGCGTGTTATTTATTAATAACTGTCATAAATAAATCCCAGGGTACGCCTGTCAATGTAATGGTTTGGTGACTTCTGCCATAGAGTTCTTTGGCTTGAAGACAGGGAAGAGAACATTCTGATCAATTAATGTTATAAATAACTGCCAAACTGTTGCAGCTTGTCGAGACACCTGTATCGAACCTATTTCGAGATTTAATGAGCTTGGCTTCTTTTCGATTTCCAT